>JAVIWB010003229.1:0-42269 GCA_031893035.1 Dermolepida albohirtum | reverse complement strand
AAATAAAATTACAACAGCCACTTTTGTTCCTCACCTCCATACAAATATCCCCAGTATGCGCCATTTTCAATGCAAATAAAGAGAATTAATGATTTCATATTTTATGCTTAGCTCTCGATTCTATCGAAAAGTTAAACGTGGAAGTAGTTGAAGATGGTTTGCTGGTTACTTGGAATCCTATAGTGAAAGGTTTCTGTGACATAATCTACAGTATCACGAGTTCCAATGGCAAAACCAAGAACATGTATTATACAAACTTAACTTCGCAAGTTGTTGGAAAGACTACTTGCGCGATGAATACAATTTCTATATTTGGTTTCGAACAAAACACTCAAATTAGTAGTGGAGCTTCTGATTATAAGATCGACGTGGATATAGGTTTGTATTCAAAGTTTCTTATATAAACATAAACAAACTTAAGTCCACTAAAGGATTTATTTATTTAGGTTTGGGAAATTGTGTTGATACTTAACGTAGATTTTGACATTTTATTGTTAAAAGCGTCCAGTGAATTTCTTTCCATGAAATGTACCCTTCTTTTTTAGAAGTTACAAGACGAATGATTTTTGGGTTGAATTCATTAGGCCTCCGTTATTCTGTATTTAATAAAAATAATGGTAAAAGACAGTTTAATGGGTTCGATCTTCCTTTCCTATCGATTTACAGGTTATTGTACATATTTGTTTAAATCTAATTCAACACATGGTAGATATACTTCGCGCGTATAGTTTGAGCCTCTAGTATTTGTTTCGTGGTCGATGATCAAAAACTTCTTAGGGGAAAGATGTTAAAAAATTAGTTGGAAGAAGTATTATACAGTTTATGTAATATACCAATCAATAAGTTGTAGGATTAACTAATAGATGACACCACTAATCACATATTTATACCATCTTTGGATAGTAGCAATAGTTGTCAAGCTACACTGGTTTACGTGACGAAATTTTTGTACATTTTCAAAACAATGGAAAAAGTTTCATGTGTTGTTGATTTAATGGGAGAAAATATCGTTCAAGGTCAGCAATAGTTTGAAAATTGTTGTCCAAACTCTGCATCATCGAAAACAATCATTTCTAGGTGGGTATGTTGGTTTCAAATGCCGTTCTAGAGACGCAAATGATGCTGAACGCTTCTAAATGAGGTTGTTACTCTAGAAAGTCTAAAGAAAACCCTCAAAATCGTGATGACCAATCACAAAGTGAAGTTGTGTGAGATAACTGCCATCTCAAAGATATCATCTGGTAGCATTTATACTATTTTGTATCAATATTTGGACCTGAAAAGGTTTTTTTCTAAATGGGTACCGTATTTTCTCACAATAGAACAAAAACAATAATGCAACGATGATCTAGAGTGCGAAATAAGCAGGAGCTTTTGCGCCGGTATGTTAAAATGGATGAAATACAGATATATCACTACACTCTGGAGTCGAATCGGCAGTCAGCTGAGCGAAGAGCAGTCAATGAAAGCCGGACGATGCGCCCAAAGATACAATAGTCAACTGGAAAGGTTATGGTCTCCGTATGTTGGGATGCACATGGTGTAATATTCATCAACTCTCTCGAAAAGAAAGAAAACCATCAATAGTGAATGTTACATAGCGTTAATGAAGCCTTCGAAGGCAAAAATCGCCAAAAAAACGCCTCAAATGAAGTAGAAGATGATCTTTCAAAGACGCCGCATCGTGTTGCAAGTCATTGATTACGATAGTCAAATTGCACGAATTGGGCTTCGAATTTCTTTCGTATCCAGCGTATTCTCCAGATTTGGTCTCAAGCGACTATTGGCTGTTCACAGACTTCAAAAAGATGCAGCAGAGAAAGAGGTATGGCTTTCGATGAAGAAGTGTTTGCCGAAACTAACACTTATTTTGAGTCCAAACATAAATCGTTCTGCATGGTAGGCATAGAAAAGGTAGAAAAGCGTTGGAATGAATATACTCAAAGGAGACTATGTTGATGAATGAAGAAGAATTTTGGCAAAAAATAGTCTCGGGACGTATTGATCAATATGTTATATTGAATTACATTTGTCTAAAGTAAATCATCTTTAAACGAATATAATTCAATATAACATATCGATCAACACGCCCCAATGCATGGTAGATATGTGGATGTAGTTTCAGCCCCTGATGGGTATCTTGTGGCAGATGCTCAAAAATTTCTTAGGAGAAGGAGATTAAAAACAAATTGGAATGATCACATAAGGTCGATATATACCCTTTCCATATTAATTTTCGTATTCTGTAGACGTATTTCGACAAATAAGTTGTCATGATCAGCAGATAATGTGGCACTTGGAAAACTACGGCAAAAATCCGCACAATCCGCACACGATCTATACAATAAATGATTGGGATAAGCTGCTTTGGACAGACAAGTCCAAATTTAGGGTCTTCGGGCAACGATGTAGGATCTTCGAAAAGTGAAGCACGAGAAAATGCTTCGCGAATACGTCGTTTCTACAATAAAGCATGTGAGTTGTTCAGTTATGGTCTGGGGATGTTTTTGTACAGCAACAACGAATGATTCGGTACAAACAGACGACTCGTTTCCTCAGGACTGCGTTTAATATGAGAAACCTCAACGTCCGAAGAATACCGCTAAAGTTTCTAAAAATTATTTGAACGCTCTTGCGGAATCTAATAAGGCATAAATTATGGCGTGGCCTTCTCAGGGCCCAGATCTGCAACCCTTGGAGGATGAGACGAAGTCTATAGAAAAATAAGAAATCATTGTTCAACTTCAAAGTATCATCTTTGACGGCTTCTTCAATTCAAATGGAATTATACTTCTACAGCCACGCTTAGTATATAAATCTATAGAATGGCTTGCGTTCTGCATGCTGTGTTAAACGTGTAGGAGGATATTTTGATGAGAAAAGTATAATAATTTACAATGAAATCGGAATTATTTCGGTGAATATTTCGTTACTTTTCTCTGTTAAATATTTTTCAGTATAAGTAGAATCAATACATTGCTCTACCTTCCGTGAGTGGTAGTGTATATATGTTATTTTCTATCAGATTCATATTATTCATTGTTGAGCTTACAATACCTACTATTGATAACACACTTTCTGTTTTTACTTACCAAGTCCATTGTAAGATTGGGCGACTGTTTCCTTAGGATTTTTTTATCTATTTCTGATCTGAAAAGCCTTCCACCTTCCCTTATGTTATCTATATATAAAACTTATTTCAGATTTGACAAAAGTCAGAAATATGATCACCGATAGAAACAGCGACAACCTAATGGAAATTACTTGGGAAAGACCAGCATATTCTTATCATTGCGATATTAGTTACTTAGTGAACGTTAGAACAGCAGAGGAGAACCTTTTTAAAATAGAAACAGAAGAAAATTCGATATCGACTGTTATAGATATAAAACCTTGTTCAGAATTTGAAGTTATTATAACTCCAATATCACCGGCTGGCGTAAATGGTGCATCGGTTAGCATACAAAATATTGCCAAATTATTCTGTAAGTTTCCACTAGATTAAGTAATATGTAAGAATAAATGGTGATTCAATTTGTTTCAGATCTTGAACCTGTCACAAATGTAGATAACAAAAATGGATTAATATCATGGCAGAGACCACCTAATACAGGCATATGTGATCTTGAATATACAATAAACGTTGTAGGTTTAGAATCATCAAGTTTGAATACAGCGTCTACAGAAATCTTAGTAGACATGACACCTTGTTTGGAATATTCAATTAGCGTCCAAGCAAAAGATGTACTTACTGAACTTGTCTCCGAGGAAGTTTCATCAACTGCAATTGGAGAACCACGATGTATGTAAAAAATATTATCCTGTATATTGGGGGCGTTAAACTAGAAAGGCATCTTTGCTGATTTTGAATTTTTGAATCAACCTTACGCATGACGATATACATTTTTCTTTGGAACAAAGTATTTAGTCTTACATGAATTTGTACTTAGAATAAAAACACATTCATAACAGGTGGCGTAAAAGTAATTTGATTTGGCTGCCATTTTTGCAGATGGCGCCAAATGTCGCTGTGGTTTGACATTTATGATGTAGATATATAGGGAATTAGTTGTTAACAAACCATGGAGCGATACACACCTCAAGAACGTGGAATTATTGTTAATGCTTATTTGACAAATTTTCAGTCTATTGTTTTAGCGCAGGGTGAATTTCGTCGTCGTTTTCCTCGTCGTCGTGTTCCATGTGCTCGATCAATTAAACGTTTGGCTGAGCGCCTCGTGCAAAATGGGTCCACTACAGATGTCGCAATAAGTGGCCAGTCTAGAACATCGCTGCTGTTGTCGACGATTTGAGAGAGAATCCACAAGCAACAACGAGACAACGATGCACACAATTAGGCATCAGCAGACGTTCGTTGGAACGAATTTTGGTGAAAGATTTGAAAATGTTCCCCTATAAAGTGGAAACTGTTCAGGAATTATGCCTACTGACCGTCGGACAAGGTTAAGTTACTGCTATACTATGTTAAACTTGGTGCAAGATGAGCGACGAAGTCCATTTCCACTTAAGTGCTTATATTAACAAACAAAATTTGCATTTCTGGGGCATAGAGAATCCAATGCATAAAGAGCCATTGCATCCCCTCAAAGTGACTGTTTGGTACGGCGTTTGCTGTGAAAAAGTGATTGACCCTCATTTTTTTGAAGACGCCGATGGTACCACCGTAACCGTAAATGGTGAGCGTTACAGGCAGATGCCAAACGAGTTTTTTTGCCGCAAGTTTCTACATTGGGTTTCAACAGGACGGAGCAACGGCTCACACAACTCGAACAACGATGGAGATTTTGAGACACCAACTTCCGGGTCGAGTGATCTCCCGTTTTGGAAATTTGACCTAGCTGTTCAGATCGCCAGATCTAACAGCACCAAACTTCTTCCTTTGGGGCATTTTAAAATCTAGCGTTTACCACAACAAACTACGAACCTTGCATGTCTTGAAAGCTAACATTGAAGAAGAAATCGACAATTTGGAGCCAGATGTTTTGCGAGCAATAGTCTAAAATGCCGTAAAACGAGCGCAATTATGCATCAACTCGGGAGATGGCCATTTGAGTGATATAATTTTTTCGAATTAATGTCATGAATTTTACACTTTCAAATAAACTTTTTATGAAAACAGAGCTTTTTTTTTCATTTATAACAAAATGGCAGCCAGTTCAAATTATGACATTTCTTTTACGCCACCCATTATATATTGCTCCAAGTCATTTTTTCTGTATTAATGCCCTTCCAGTATGATCCTCTAATACTTAATGAAATATCATTCATTGTCTTTACTATATTTTTTACATAGTTGTAGAAGAAATTTCGAATTTGGAACATGAATTGAATAGAGAGATGTTGAGTATTTCTTGGAGCCCCCCAAATGCTGGTGTTTGCGATGTATCATATAATGTTTTGCACAAAGTCGATGGTGTATTACACGATTTTTATACAAAGGATACTGCTTTAGAGTTAGAAACCATTTCGTGTACATCAAATGAAATCACTGTTACACCAGAGCTTGCAACCGGTGTTAGGGGTGATACTATCAAAAAGATCATTTCCGTGGATATAGACGGTAAATTACCATTACAGTTAGATGAATGATGATATATATTGTTTTTGCCTTTTCAGTGATTAAACCTGTACAAAATATTAATATAAAAAATAATGTAATTTTATCATGGGAAAAACCACAATACATTGGAAACTGCGATTTTAAATACTTAGTTGAAATTTATGTAAATCAAGAGACATTACCAATTTTCCAAGAAACGATATCGGATCTGGCTATTGAATTTCCATTCGTACCATGCTCTGAACATACCGTAGTTGTAACTCCGACATTTAATGGTCGAATAGGCGAACCGCAAAGAAAGACATTTACAGTCGAAGAAGTTGGTAAGATTGAGTTCTAATTTTTATTATTCTCGTCTCCTCATGGTCACATAGATCAAATGAATCAAATGAATATGCAAGTTATTTGCAAATACACATATTATTATTAAACCTAATTGTGTTTTAGATTCTAAAGCGTACAGCTTTTTCGTTATTGACAAATGATTTTTCTTTGTTTTTTCATGACAATTGTTAATTGTTGCGGTATCTGCGAGGATAGTTTGACAAGTAGTGAGAATGACACATAGGTGGCGCTCTAATTGATAAAACAAATGTACTGTAATTTAGGTTGCCTATTTATATGTTTACATTCCGATATTTAGATAAATCGGTTGATTAGATTATTTTGGACAGCTGATTGAAAACGAAGCAACACGTTGTTTTGTTAAAATGGAAAAAGCAGAGTATCGTGCGGTGATTAAATACTTCGTAATTAAGGGTATGAAAGCTACCGAAATAAAAGATGAGTTACGGGAAACATTAGGTGAATCTGCTCCATCATCCGCCACAATAAGTAGATGGGTAAATGAATTTAAACGTGGTAGAACAAGCTGTGTTGATGAAGCGCGCTCTGGAGCACCAAAAATCGTGACTTCTAAGGAAATGATTATAAAAATCCATAATATTATTACGCAAGATCGACGATTCAAAGTGAGAGAGATAGCAGACATGGTAAACATTTCAACAGAATGCGTAAACCACATTTTAACGAAAGAATTGCGCCTTTCAAGCTTTCGGCAAGATGGGTGCCGCGATTGCTTACGACTGATCAAAAGTTCACTCATTTGCGCATTTCCAATGAGTGTTTGGACCTTTTAAGCGGACTTCGGTTGATTTTTGTAAGCGATTTGTTACTTGCAATGAAACTTGTATACACTACAGTACACCCGAAACTAAACAACAGTCGAAACAATGGCTAGAACGTGGTTCTGCATCTCCAAAGAAAGCGAAAACCACTTTATCGGCAAACAAGGTGATGACATCAATTTTTTGAGACTCAAAGGGCATTTTGCTCATTCATTACCTTCAGAAAGGTACCACAATAAACGGACAATATTATGCAGAACTTCTACAAAAATTAAATGTTGAGATTCGTGCTAAACGGTCAGGAATGGCAAAGAAAAAGATCCTGTTTTTCCAAGACAACTCTCCCTCGCATACCAGCACAGTTGCGATGTCGAAAATCCA
Source organism: Dermolepida albohirtum (assembly GCA_031893035.1). Classification (NCBI taxonomy): domain Eukaryota; kingdom Metazoa; phylum Arthropoda; class Insecta; order Coleoptera; family Scarabaeidae; genus Dermolepida; species Dermolepida albohirtum. The sequence goes on along the minus strand of JAVIWB010003229.1, from coordinate 35,180 downwards.
CGAGTTGCATTTCCAATTAGTAACGCATGCGCCTTATTCGCCGGGTCTAGCCCCTTCCGACTTCCACCTTTTTCCAAAATTGAAAACGGCACTAGGTGGAAAGAAATTTTCGTCTAACGACGAGCTTATCATCTTCGTCAAACTACCCTCGTTTGTCCTATTTTTTTATTACATAGAAAAAATATTTAATTTCGTCCTTAGACAAGAAAATTTTTAATATATTTTTTTAAATTAAAATTATTGCTTTCGTAAGTAATAAAATAATAGTTATATATACTACATTATCAGAGGCGTTATCCCTTTTTAAGCATGGATATCTGTTAATTGAGTTTTTTGCTTACGCTAGGTATAAATTAATACTACCTTTGAAGCCAAGGAGATACTATTAACAATGACCACACAAGCCTTATTAATTTTTGCTTATATTTTCAGCACATTCTGCACCTGAACATATCAAAACTGTACCCAGTTTGTCTAGTGCTACCATAACCATGCGCGCTGATGACTTATCCAAAAATAATTGTCCAATTACCGAAGCCAGAGTGATTTGTCAAGGAGAAGACGAGGTTATCGAAAGAGTTATTCAGCTAAAAGATAACCCTAGTAGGACTTTCGAATTTACCTTAGACAATTTAATGCATGACACCCAGTTTAGTTGCAAAGCTCAATGGTTACCAAGTGAATCAGAGTTCAGTAAATCATTCGAATTTTTCACGAGTAAGCTTTGTATACCTGTCATTTATAATTACGCAATCTCTTACTTTCTTGCAGTGGATATACCGACAAAACAACTTGAAATATCAAACGTGACTTCTAATGAAATTACTGTGTCTTGGGAGGTACCACAGGGTTTAGGAAGATACATCCTATACTTCACCGTAGTTATTACAACAGTTGGACCAAACCATTTTGTGCAGGAAAGTTGTGAGGTCGAAAGAAATTATATTCGTTCCATCGAGGTTCCTGCCAATGTCTTTACGTTTACTTTCACAGACGCCCTGCCAAATTACAAATACCATTTTTCTTTGATAACTAGATACAATATTGGAGTAGATAGCAATGCTGATCTTTCTGTTGTTAATACACCTCCAGGTGGTGAGTAGAGTACAAACTTTAATAAATATGAGTATAGATATCGATTTAAACATTTAAGTACTTGAAGACGTCTACCGCGTCTATTGTTTAATAGATCGTGTGTTGATATCTCTTGTTTATTGTAGTTTATACGAAATTCGTTAAATGTTTTTGTAAGTAGAGCTGCACACTTGTCCGAAATGCAGGGACGTATTGTAGGGACAGTCTCGCGATGCGAATACCAACAATGAGAGTAGAACTCGAACTATAGTACTATGTGGATGTACATTTCACAGATCGATAATTAGGTGGGCTGTCTTTTAAGTTTTGCATATAAAACTGGAATACGACAGTAAATAGCTTTTAAAGACATAACTGTTTTTCGAAGTATTCTCTAGGAAGATTAATGCACTTTTGTATGCGCTCGAACCAACTGTGGAAGCAGTTGTTACACTCGTTTGTTGGTAAAGTCAAAATTGTGTTTTTTAATGCATCGACTGCTCCTTCTGACTACTGGAACCTTTGACCATGCAGTCCGTTCTAAATTTTCGAAAAGATAAAGAAATTGTTGGAACTTAGGTACAGACTGTACGGAGAATGGTCCAACAATTCAACGTTTTGTTGCGTCAAAAATTCAATAGTCTCGCATGCTGTGCGCGAACTTGCATTGTCTTGCTGGAGGATGATTCGTCGTGCGGGGTTTTTGAAGCTCAGCGATGACTCGCGGCAAACAAATGGTTGTTTATTAATCGGCAGTAACAATTCTTTGATCTTCTAGAGTAATTGTTGCTACATGATCTGCTTTCGATACAAATGTCGCGATCATCTTTTTGGAGACACTTCGAGAACGAATGATTTTGTCGTCTTTTCTTCACCTTGGAGCACTCAAACAGACGATTGGCGTTTATTTTCTGGCTTGCTTGAGTAAATTCAATATACATCACCACTGACGATGTCGTACACGTTTTTAGAGTTTCCAGCGTTGAAGCGATCTAGAGCTTTTTGATACCAATTAACCCTAGCTGCTTTCTGTTCATTGGTCAACAGACGTGGTATCCAACAGGAAACTAATTTTACACACAATGCTTTGCGCAAAATTTTTTGATTTGAGGTCTTTGAAATCCCCAATAATGCTTCAATATGACGATATCTCACATGTCGACCTTCGTTGATGACCTTGTGCACAGCATCGACATTTTCCTGAGTGAGTACCGTTTTTAGTGAACCTGCTCTGGAATCGTTGCTAAGAGTAATCCATCCACATTTGAAATCTCCATACCAACGAGAAATTGTTGACTGATGTGATGCTTCATGGTCGAATACAGAAACCAACTCAGCGAGCCATTCTTGTTGAGATAATTGTCTTCGAAAATTATAAAAATTATTCTGCGAAAATGTTCTCGGGTTATTTCCATTTTTCAATTAACTTGACAACTTCGACAGTTCGTTGTAGCTACAACACAACACGTATCGCACTGAAACTTTCGACTTAGGTTAACTAAAGATGGAGGCTAAATTTTGGTACTGACATTTGATTAGTGACGTCCTCTATGTCCAAATATGCAAAACTTGAAAGGCATCCCACGTATTGTGCGGTAAATATAATTATTAAAACTATATTATCACTCATTATGGAGGGGTGTACTGTATTGTGTGATAGCCGAACGAGCTCAATAACAGCCATGAACAACAGTTTGACTCTATATATTCAACAGTACAGACGAATGTTTTGCGCAGCGTGGTAATGCCGAATTAACGACGTGGTAGAAGTGGTCATTGGTCGACGAAGTAAACAAATTTATTGAGAAATGTCTCGAATTAAAATATAATGGTGCTAAAATATTGTGTACAGTGTGGAAAAGAATAAAATGTGCTGGAATCAACGGAAATGTAGGAAGCACATAAATACAGGAACGCATAGTAAAAATAAAAGAACGGACGTGTCATTACATACCGAATTTAAGTCTGATCTAATAAGCATGTTACTTGCTTGCAACTTATCGACGGATGCAGATAATTGTTCCAAATATGCACGAAGAAACTAAAAACAATATACAATCTGAGCTAGTAAATAAAAGTTGAATATGCGTGAACGAGACATCAGATATAAAGAAATATTTTATTCTTAACGTTATACTGTGCACATGAACCCTCTTAAAGCGTCAACTCCGTTGATATTTAGATTTTTTTCTAACGTATTTATAGAGGTTAGATTGGCAATGTATCGCCATTTTTTCTACATTTTCTGATCCTCGATTAGCACTGTGAATTGAGCTTATTTTGGGTTGTATTTTGACTCTGCCAAGTTATCTCATTCTTTCTTTATATCTGTAGTATTTTTTAACTAATTTCACAGAACAATTTTTAAAAAATATTTGAAATTAATCTATTATTTTAGTTCCTGGACCCATCACAGATTTGGCGGCTAGTTTCGCCGTAGAAGAATGCGCAAAATACTCTGGGGATGGATTCTTCATTTGGTCTCCACCTTGCGATATCAACGGAGACCTATCCGAATTTAAAATAACTCTTTCAACAGTCTATAGAGTTGGCGGTGAAGATTTTATTCACACAATTTACGATTCGCTTTTGCCAAGTCATGCGGATGAAGATTACAATTTTGGAATTAAAATACCAACTCTAAATCCTTTCTTTGTGTATAGTGTTGCAGTTGAAACCGTCGCTGCATATCCAGGCGAAGAGCCTACTGGACTTCTTCATGTGATACCACCACAAGCTTACTCTTATTGTACTGCCTGATTTTTTGTTTTAATAGTTCCTAAAATTTATAATCTTTGAAGTTATTGTATTTGTTTTGTTAAAATAAATTATCTAAGAAATGCGAATATATTTGTAGTTTCATTTATAATAATATGACATATTTTTTAAGCGTTGCGTACTAAAATTGGCGGTTATACGTAAATACTTTGATAATTAACAATTTTTGTGCGCTAGAAAATTTCAAATATTAATTTTGATTTTTCTGAAAGTTGGTCATTTTTTATTAAAACTAGTAATCTTTTATATTATTATGAGCGAGAAAATATTCTATTTATAGGTGCGCAACTAAGTTCTCGCTGTTTTTTTAATGAAAATGCAACTTTATTGTGAAAGAATGTTTACAAACGAATCATTCAAAATATTGCCCATCGCTAGCGACAACTTTTTCCCATCTTTCTGGCAGAGCTCGAATACCGTCACGGTAGAAGTGTTCGTCTTTTGAGGCTATTCACGAATCAAGCCATTTTGAGATGTCTTCATATGAGCGGAACTGCTGATTAGCCAGACCATGTGCCATCGAATGGAACAAGTAATAATCGGACGGCGCAATATCTGGGGAATATGGCGGGTGGGATAGGACCTCCTATTTGAGCGTTTCTAAGTAGGTTTTAACGGATTTGGCAACTTGAGGCCGAGCGTTGTTATGCTGTAGAATCACTTTTTCGTGTATCTGCTCGTATTGTGGCCGCTTTTCGCGCAGTGCTCGGCTCAATCGCATCAATCGAGTTCGATACCGTTCCCCAATATTGGTTTCGTTGGGTTTCAACAGCATAAATAACACCGCCCTGGTCCAACCAAATACACAGCAAAACCTTCGCAGCGTGAATATCTGGGCGAACCGATGACGTAGAAGCATGACCGGGCAGTCCCCATGATTTTGTTCTCTTTGGGTTGCTGTAATGAATCCATTTTTCATCACCCGTAACGATGCGATGAAGAAAACCCTTCCTTTTTTGCCGCTGGAGCAGTTGTTCACAGGCGAAAAAAACGACGCTCAACGTATTTTGGCTTCAAATCATAAGGAACCCAAGTTCCTTGTTTTTGAATCATTCCCAACGCATGCAATCGCTGGAAAATGGCTTGGCGGGTAACTCTTAATGCTGAAGCAAGCTCTTTTTGCGTTTGGCACGGATCCTCATCGAGCAATGCCTCCAATTCAGCGTCTTCGAAGGTTTTTGGTCTTCATTCAGGCGAACGGTCGTCAACATCGAAACTACCGTCTTTGAAACGACGGAACCAATCACGGTACGTTGTTTCACTTAGAGCAGCGTCTCCGTAAACTATTTGTAGTTCTCGATGCGCCTCAGCCGCCGTTTTTTTCTTCGAATGAAAGAAGAAAAGCAACACTTTCCGCAAATGACGATTATTTGGCACAAAATCAGACATTTTCACACAACCAAAAGTATATGACGCAAAAACAAAATCACTAATGTGTCAAAGCGGTTTGTTTACCATATGTCTAAGCTTGGTTCATGACGTTTTGGTTATGTCACAATCGACCAGCACTCACTACTGGAACCATCTCTTGAAAAACAGTGAGAACTTACGTAGTTGCACACCTAATTAATATTTAATGTACTCTGAAAAAGTAAATCAGCTTCTATTTAAAAAAGTTCAAGTCGAGTTCCGTATAATCTCGTTGAAAATGATATGTAACTTTTATTATTAATAACATATGCTGGCTTTGATATAATGTAAATTTTCATAAAGCAAATTTTATATTTTTGTTTTGATTGCAATATACAGTCGTCATTTTATTACCTTGTATAACACAATAAAACAATTTGCATTAATTTAAACTATTAAACTCATTTTTAAAATTAATTTTCTACTCAAATAATTATATACAATTTTTACAAAATTGTTTGATTGATGAATTATTCTTTAACATTACCAAAAAACAATTTAACTGGAGATAATTAAAGATGGGTGCATCAATTAACGTTTTTAATGGACTTACGCATAAACTTACAAAAATTCCATTCAATTTCAAATTCAGAACCAAAACGTTATTATTGGAAACCTTAAAAAATTCTACAAATAAAAAAAAATTTAAGGAAAGAATAAAAAGTTAATAATGCGTGACCTTGCCTCTGCGGTAAACTTGCTCTATAATTTTGGATTACTTCTTGGGTAATAAATTCAAATTACGCGGTTTTTTAAAGAATAAATAAAATATAGATGGCGCACTGAATTTGTCTGGGTTTAAAAAGGGCGTTTAAAAAGTGCGATGTATGACATTTATAAAAATGGCTTCGTACACGATACAACAACGCGTTCAAATTGTTGAATTATTTTATGAAGATCAGCGTTCTGTGATACGAGTTTTTAGAAAATTACGTGAATTTTACGGTTTACATAATCGTCCATCTGACAGCACTATTGGTCGAATTATTAAAAAATTTCAAGAGATTGGTTCCGTGGAAGATCAAAAAAGTGACAAATACAGACGTAGTGGTCGTTCACAAGAAAATATTGGTTTGGTTCGTGAAAGTGTTGCTGAAGATCCTGAAATGTCCATTAGACGACGTTTACAACAACTTGGACTTAATGGAGCAACAACATGGCGTATTTTACACAAGGATTTAGCTCTGAAGGCATATAAGGTTCAAATAACACAGGAACTGAAGCCATTAGATCATTTAAAACGTCATTCATTTGTCAATTTCATCAATGTACAACGAGTTGACTTTTCTCAAAAAATAATGTTTTTCGATGAGGGACATTTTGAAGTTTGTGGCTATGTTAATAAACAAAATTGCCGCATCTAGGGTGAGGAAAATCCACGAGTTGTTTATGAGAAACATATGCATCCTAAACGAATTACTGTTTGGTGTGCATTATAGTCAGGTGATGTAATGGGATCTTACTTCTTTGAAAATGCTGCTGGTGAAGCTGTAACAATGGTGAGCGATATCGTGGTATGATAACCGAATTTTTGTGGCCTGAATTAATGAATATTGATCTAGAGGATATGTGCTTTCAACAGGATGGCGCTACAACTCACTTTGCACACGAATCAATTGATTTATTGAGAAAAATTTCCTGGACGTGTAATCTCAAGAAACGGTGATGTTAATTGGCCACCAAGACCATGTGATTTGACACCGTTAGACTATGTTCTTTGGGGTTAGTGAAAAGTCAGGTTTATAAAAACAATCCACAATCAATTCCTACTTTGAAAGATGAAATTATTCGTGTCATTGGTGAGATAGAGCCTCAACTATGTCAAAATGTCATTGAAAATTTTATCAAAAGAGTGGGCATCTGTGGAGCTGCAATAGGAGGCCATTTGGCAGATATTATTTTTCGCATATAAATATCATAACTGATACTTCAATTACAAATAAAAAGGTTTTGAAAGTGAATGCAAATTATGTGTTTTATTTATTCTTTAAAAAACCGCGAAGCACCCTTTATTATCCCACTCGAAAAGAACGGTTTGGAATTCCAGACGTGTGTAGGCTTCGTGGTGGCCAGTCTATGACTTGAATATTGACCTGTTGCAAATAATCGAAAACTTGCCTAGCCACGTGTGGTTTCGCATTATCCAACATAAAATTGAAAGTTAATAAATATTAATTGAATCTTAAATGTAGAAAAATTTAAATTTACTTTAGTTTCATCCGAAAACAAAACTCGCTTCCAGTCTTCAACTATCCATTTTGCATGATTTATAGCAAATCTTAAACGTTGTACTCTGTGTGCTGCGGTAAGTAATGGTCCAACTACAGGTCTCTCACAGCTCAATCTCTCTTCCCTTAACCCTCTCCTTATAGTTAAAACGAAAACTCTGACATTTCTGATTGCTTCAAGCTGATTACTGTGTTCTGTGCTAGGCGAATAACAGCCTATTTCTAAAAACTTGAAGTTTGCAAAAAACGATCATTTCTAGCACTTGTGACTGGGCTGCGGTATCCAACGTGAAACTAATTTTACTACACACAATTCTTTATTCAAAATTTTTTGAATTTGATGTCTTTGAAATTTCCAATAATGCTTCAATCTGACGATATGTCACATGTCGATCTTCGTTGACGATCTTGCGCACAGTGTCAACATTTTCCTGAGTGACTGCCGTTTTTGGTGAACCTGTTCTTGGATCGTTGTTAAGAGTAATTCGTCCATGTTTGAATTCTCCATATGATGTGGTGCTTCATTGCCGAAAACGGAAATCAATTCGGCGAGGCATTCTTGTTGAGATAATTGTCTTATAAAAAATTATTCCGCGGAAATGTTCTCGGTTTAATTCCATTTTTCAATTAACTTGTCAACTTTGACAGTTCGTTGTAGTTGCAATACTACACGTATCGCACTGAAACTTTGGATTTAGGTTAACTAAAGATGGTGGTTAATTTTTAATTAGTGACGCCGCTGCGCCATTTCTCTGTCGCAATTGTTAGCTGTTGCGTTTTGTTATATTTAAGTTTCAGGAGATTATTACCAAAATATTCATTCGTCTCCTGCAACGCCCCTCCTAATTAAGTTATTCCTGCGATCTCCTTGGACAGAGTGTGTGCTAATACTGATGTATCGTCAGATAATTAGGTAACACTGCCTAAAGCAATATTATGAGGCATATCGTTGTTATAAATCGGAAAGAGAAGAGGATTGAGCCTTGTGGAACATTTCGATAACAAACACTGCAAAAAAGCATTAATTGTTTCAAAACATCGCCTGCTTCCTATTCCTTAATTACTAATAAATTCGTTTTGCTTTGCTGGTTTCCTTCGCATATACGAAGAGTATGCAACTTGTTTTCTGTGTCTTTCCGCAGTTTACTTTCAATCGAAAATGATAATAAAAATTATTGGTATTAGTTTTGGAAGCGAACACTATTAGCTTTTGATAAAGATTAAAAATTCGAATTTAAATATTGCTAGTTAAATTGTAGACTCATTTTAAATAAAAAATATATAATATTGCATATGAACGATGTACTCTGTGATAATACTATGTAAATAGATTTTATTAATACAGTCTAGGTATTTAAATAATTTGGATTCATGTATTTCAAATGTTTTTCTTTGTACAAATATAAAATACACTGGAAATTTTTTCCTTAATTTTATATTTATTAGAAACAAGTTCTACTCTTCCGGTGGAGGTGCTTCAGCTGCAGGAGCTTGTTCATCCGGAGCAGGAGATCCTTCAGTAGGAGGTGCTTCCATTGTAGCTGCTACAGTTGAAGTTCTTGCTGACCCTACGCCTGATATTTTCGAATGTTTCACCGATGGAGTCGTCGATGGTCTAGCAGACAATTGGCCTGATTGTCTCGGTCCCGCCTGCGCAGAAGATTTTGCTGACATCTGACCAGAAGGTCGAGTTGCTATTTGAGAAGCCCTAGGTGTCGTTGCAGGTGCTTCGGCAGGAACGCCACTTTCGGGTGATGAAGGCGGACTTCCTTCTGCTTTTTCTACTTCTGAGGGCGTTTCCTCGGGTATCTTGCTCTCAGTTATGGGACTTCCACTCCTAAAATGTAGACAGTTAGAGTTTATATGTACCTTTCATTTAAAATTTTCGTTGTTACTTCTCTTCTGCTTTAACACCTTCTCCAGATTTTCCTGACGATTGAGAATTGCGTTTACTACCTGCGATTTTTTGAGCACTACTGACGCGACCTGCAAAAAATAATTGTTTGCTTTTTATGCATTTATAAAAGCAAGCTTTACACAATAAAAGGATTTATATAACAAAGGGTATTTATGTAGTCATCGAGTAGTATATACGAGGTGTGGCAATTAAATAACGAGACTGGAGTGAGAAATGTTATTTATTGCAAATAAATTTACATTTAACTTTTATCCTCTTCAACATAATCTCCTCCTCTATCTATATACCGTTGTATACGTGTCTTCCATTGTTCACAACAACGCTGACCGAAAATGTGTTTTCTTTAATGCACTTTTCACTTTCGCGAACAGTTAAAAATCATATGGTGCGAGATCTGGCGAATACGGGGGATGATCAAGCATAGCAATGCGGTTGTCTGCTAAAAACTGCTTCGCAGATAGGGCATTGTGAGCTGGTGCGTTGTCCTAGTGCATTGTCCTGGTGCAGAATCCACGAGTCGTTCTTGCACAAATCCGGTGTTTTATTATTTACTCTTTCTCCCAGCTTAATTAGGACTTCTTTGTAGTACTGATTACGGTTCGACCCTCAGGTACCTAGCTAGTCATGATAACACCCTTGATATTGAAAGAATGATCAGCATTGCCTTCGATTTCGACTTACTCATTCGTGCTTTTTCCTGTCTTGGCTATCGGGCAGCCTTGCAGTGCATCGATTGACGTTTTGTTTCCGAATCACACTGGAAAATCCATGTTTCATCACATGTGATGATTTTTGTGAGCAAGTCTGATTTTTCTGTGAGTCATGCATGATGTCTGAGCAAACGTTCATCCGATTATCTTTTTGTTCCCGAGTGAGATTTTTTGGCAGCATTTTTGCACAAACTTTTGTCATGTTTAATTCATTGTGCAAAATATGTCTTACTGTTTCTTTGTTAATGTTTAACATATTGGTAATCATCAAAATGTTCAGACGTCGATCTTTACACAAAATTTCATTAATTTTTGTTCTCTTCAGTTCTTGCAGTCACAGGTCGACTAGGACGATCATCATCTTCGACCTCGTTGCGACCTTCACAAAATCGTTTGCTTCATTTAATATATATATATATTCAATTGTTCAAAACAATGCTGTAGTTCATCAGTTGTCAGCCTCTTCAAAAAATCTGAAGTTTTTGCTTTTATATGTTCAACAGAATGAAAGTGTGTTCTCTTCAATGCACTCTTCACTTTTGGGAACAGGTAAAAGTCACATGGTGTGAGATCTGGCGAATGCGGAGTACTATCAAGCAGATTAATGCGCTTGTCCTCTAAAAACTGCTTCATAGATAGGACGCCATTTTTCCACAAACTTTTGCCGTGTTAATTCATCATGCAAAGTGTGTCTTACACATTCTTTGTTAATGTTTACCACATCGGCAATCATCCGAATGCTCAGACGTCGGTCTTCCCGCAGAATTTCATTAATTTTCTGAATGTTCCTTTCAGTTCTTATAGTCACAGGTCGACCAGAACGTTCATCATCTTCGACCTTTTCCCGACCTTCAGAAAATAGTTTGTCCCACTCAAAAACTCGCGCGCGTGACATAACATTATCACCAAACACCTTTTCTGACATTTGTAAATATCCTATTGGTGATTTTTTTAATTAACAAGAAATTTCAGGTTAATTCGCTGCTCGATTCTTATGTCAACCATTATCACGGCACGACTAACTAATAATTAAAGCTCGAAAGTAAATTAAAGCAGGCAGAGAGACGAAACTACGGATTGTCGCTTGGGAAGTATCAATGTCAATGACATTTCAATTACAGCCTCATCCGATGCGGCCGCGCGATGGAAGGAGCAAATTCTCGTTATTTAATTGCCATATCTCGTATGGTATTGCATTTTGCTTAAGTAAATATTGGCAGTTCGAGCAAGTACATTTTTGAGCGATGAAAGAAGAATTATTAGTTTTATGTTTGAATGTAAGATCAAGAATTTTAAAACATTAATTAGTAATAAAAAATTTTATGAAATGAGACATGACTATCTCTAATAGCAAATGTAATATCTCTATGAAATATATTATTTTTATTATTACAAAAAGAAAGGAAAGAAAATATAACAAAAAATATTAGTTAGGATGACTAATATAAGCTATAAACGTATTACCTTTCTTCATATTAACAAGCAAATAAACTTAAAAAAAACCAAAATGAATGTCAAAATCAGTACTATACAGTATGTTCACGAAAACCCACCTTTTTTCATGCAACTATCTAAATGATCAGCAAGACAACGTGTTGATATTTGCAATATTTGAATGTACTCTCATGGTATGAAAATGAAAAGAAGGTTGGAGTTCTTAAAAACAATTGCTTATATGTGTCTTTCCTTTCTTACTCCAAAATCAGATATTGGTACTTTCAAAGTTTTACGATTAGATTATATTTGTTTTAATATCGATGTTGTAACTTTTACAGCCAATAGTGTCCATATTTAAATATTTTGGCGTCCGGTTTTGACATTTGTAATCAGCAAGTCCTAACAAATTAATAATGGAATACTACATAAGTCAGCAACCCTTCCAGACTAGTCGAATCTATACGCACACTGTGTGCGTCTTGGCTTTCAACGGTACGGAACGTGTGCGGAATTGTTTCGTACGGGTATTTATTGCCGTAGTTCTCCAGGTGCAGCACTGCTTAATTATCTGCTGATGATGACAACATAGTTGTCGAAATACATATACAGAATTATGAAAGTTAATGTGGAAAGGGGTTATATATCAACCTAAGTGATTAAGTAAATTTGTATGTTTGACCGGAAGTGGGAAGTATTGTTTTTAACAAAAGTAATTGTCGAATATTTTAAATCCTTTTACAATTCGACTAAATTTCATCAAAATCTTTGTTAATCTTGAACAGTTTTCTAAATATTAGTGACTCAATCTTTTAAAACTACTTACGCTTGTCTCCTAAGTCGACACTTCCCTTTGGACTTGGTAAAGCTGCAAATGACACATAAAATTAAATAGTGACTTACTTTCGTAAAATTAGCTTCTTTAAACTTACCCGCTTTTTGAGCAGATGCTTTGGATGGACGTCTTTCACCGGCTGGAGTGTCCGAAGCTCTCTTTTCTTGAGTTTGTGAACCCGAAGCTTTTCGAGCTTGTTCTTTTGCGGCGTTCTCTCGTTTATCCGACTTTTATTCAAAATAAATTCGCATGTTAAAAAAGCAGAATTATTGGAAATTAAATACTTTAATTTTTGTTATTTCGTGAGATAATAAATTAAAATGAACTAATACTATTGTATCCTTTTAGTTCTTTTATAGCTATATAATCTCTCTTATTAATACAATAAGTATTTAGTTTGATTATTTACAATTTTCATTTTTAAAGCTTTCGATTCTATGGTTTCCTTCCATTAATTACCCTAATTCAGCGTTTCTCAACCTTTTAATATTTGCGACGCAATTTTCAATCATAATTCTTAACGCCGCCCTTTCAACGCCTGTCGCTACCGCTACGTATAGGTATATATAGTACGAGGGTAGCCGTTCATATTTCGGGAATTGGCAACACTGTTAGTGTTGCCTCCGATCTTATGATTGCATCGTGAAGTTTGTCGTTTTGACAATGTATTTACCTTGACAGTTTTATTATCCGGTCGCTATTTCTATTGTTGACAGTAACTTGAAAATTTTATGTCAGCGAAAAAATGGAATTAACTCGCGAACATTTTTGTGCAATTATTTTTCATAACTTTCAACCTGGATTATCTCAACAAGAATGCATCGACGAGTTGAATTCTTTATATGGTGATGAAGCACCATCGAAGACTACAGTATATCGTTGGTATTGTGAATTCAAACTTGGACGGTGTTCTTTGGGCGATGAATTTCGTGAAGGTCGTCCCACAAATGTTGTTGTGTCGGAAAACATTAATGCAGTGTCCGAATTGATAATGCATACCGTGAGATCGAGGCATCTCTAGTTTTATTAAAATTATTAGTAACGCCAGCGTGCATAAGATCCCGCATGAACATTTAGCCGTTAAGAAGCTATGTTCACGTTGGGTACCACATAATTTGACAACCGCTCAAAAAAGGACTCGTTTGTTGGCAAGAAATGCACAAAAAATACAATGGCGGTGCTTTAAAGAACATTTATAAAGTTGTCACAGGTGATTAATCTTGGATTTATATGTATGAGCCCGATAGTAAACAGCAGTCGAGTGTGTGGGTATTCTAAGATGAGCCAAAACCAACAAGAGTTTTCGCGCTCGAAGCACATCAAAACAAATGGTCGCCTGTTTTTTCGGAAAAACCGATCACGTTGCACCCGTGCCTTTAGGGAGTTGTAGAATGGTCAATTCCGAATGGTACACAACTATTTGTTTGCCAAAAGTTTTTGAAGAAACAGTGAAAACAAATCGAAAACGACAAATCATTCTCCACCATGACAATACGAGACCGGGCAAACATTGAATTGATGAGCCATCCACCGTACAGGCCTCATCTAGCGCCCTGTGACTTCTTTCTGTTTCCATACGCAAATAATAAGCTTCATGGTTAACGGTTTTCTACGCCGGAAGAGGCAGTTGAGGCATGAAAAACTCACATTTTGGAGACACCGCCTTCACAGAGGCAGTAATGTTTTTCGGATTAGTTTAAACAAATGCAAAAGTGCATTAATTTTCAAGGAAAATATTTTGGAAAGCAATAAAACTATTTTCGATATTAAAAAAAAATTTTTTTACATTTTGAAGCAATTGTTTTGGTTTGTTGAACTTGCTTTCAAGATTATGGCCAATATGTAATTTTTTAAAATTTACAGAATAAAATAGGTTTGATGTTAAAAGAATATAAAAGTTATTCCAATAAGACATTTCATTTTCAATAGCCCACCATTTTAACAGTTGTCATGACTCAACCTGTAACTACTTGACAGATGACAAGTAAAAACTACGCCATTAATAAAAATGGAACGATATACGCTTCGACAACGCATTGAAATTATTAAAATTCACTACAAAAATGGTGAAAACTTCGCGGTCACAGTTCGCAAAACTAAAACATTTTTAGGTCGTCGTGATGCACCTTCTCGGCCAGCAATTGTGAAACTGGTGGAAAAATTTTAACAGTCGGAACAAGTTAGTGATGTGAAGAATCGAACTCGTGCACATCGCTCTATAACAACTGAGAATATTGCTGTTGTAGCCCATAGTGTTGAGAAAAACCTGGGTTTGTCCATTTCTCGTCGATCTTTGGAATTGGGCATTCCACAAACGACACTACACAGTATTTTGCATAAAGACTTAGGTCTTAAAGCTTCTAAAGTTCAGTTAACACAAGAACTGACGCCTACCGACCGTCAACAACGTCGTGTCTTTGCTGATTGCAGAAAACTGATTCGGAATTTCGGCGGCTATTTGGCTGATATTGTTTTCCATCATTAATGACATACCCTCTTCTTTGCAATTAAATAAACATCCGATGATTTCGCTTAAAAATACTCTTTTTTTTTACATTCAAAATGAAACCTCTTATTGGAAGACCCGTTATACAGCGGCAAAATTTTACAAAGACCTTTTTACGACGTTGTCTTTTCGTAATAAGTAAATCAGGTCAAGGTTAGATACTATTTGCGCAACGACAATCTCGATTCGTTATTAATAATTTGTTTAAAGAAGCAAAACAAGCATTTTATGCTATTACGATTGGATTAAATCAGAGATAAAGTGAGAAGAATTTTGATATCTTACTTGGAGGGGCCTTTCTATAGCAGTACGTGTGCGAGTGTGCGTCCGTGTTTGTGTGGGTATTATTGGCGATGATTTTATTGGGAAATGACATTTATTGATGATGGATCGTAGGTGGAATAAATATTTTTGAAAAGCCGATTAACTACAGATATTTTAAAGGTTATAAATTAATTAAAGTACCAAGTGACAGTTTATGGCAAAATAAATTTCACAACAACAGTCGTAAATCAATAAGTGGAAAAAATATTGTGATGTATGAGATTTGCGTATTCTAAACAATTAAATCATCGAACTAAAGTAAACAGAAATTCTACGAAATATTTCACACAAGTTTATTGAAATAAATACGTATACCAGGTGTACCAGAAAGTCGTTACCAGTTTTTTTGTAAAAAAAACTATTATTCAAAGTATCGGCCAATTGATTCTACACATCTTGCCCATCTGTCAGGCAATTTATGGATGCCATCCAAAAGAAACTGTTTGCCCTTTGAGCAAAACCATTCATCGAGACATCTTCTAACTTCTCACTTAAACAATTAAATCATCGAACTAAAGTAAATAGAAATTCTAAGAAATATTTCACACAAGTTTATTAAATTAAATACGTATACCAGGTGTACCGGAAACTCGTTACCAGTTTTTTCGTAAAAAAACTATTATTCAAAGTATCGACCAATTGATTCTACACATCTTGTTCATCTTTCGAGAAATTTATGGATGCCATCCTAAAAAAACTGTTTGCCCTTTGAGCAAAACCATTCATCGAGACATTTTCTAACTTCTCACTTCAAGTAACTGCCATCAAGGAAAGACAAAAAAGTTTTCAAGATGCCGAAGTTGAAGCAAATTTATAAATAATTTAAAACAATTACAAAGGAGTAGTTGACGCAATTAATAAATTATAAAATCCTACGTTGTTATTAGTGGTTTCACCATGAATAATGGACACTATACAAACATAGCAACGTCCTATCAGCGACGATAAGAATGTTACTGTTATTGCCAAAGCAAATAGTGTGCTAAAAAAGATGTAAATTTTACCGCATTAAAATGCATTTGTTGATATAGTGAGTGAGCAGATCCATTAAATATCAACAAACATAACTTTTATTATGTAAATACGAGTATTACATGGGCTAGATGTCGAACAGTCATTTCTTTCATACAAGAAATTTTTTTGTTCACGGCAAACTTGATTTGCTGAAACAATTGTGAAAACATATATCATGTTTCAAATATTAAACAGTTCTTATCCAGTTTGTGATTACACTAAAAGCGCTGTTTAGAAGGATGCTTCACGTTTCATAAATTATACATGTTGGTCAGAAAATCACGGATAATCGTTCATGATTCATTCTGAGTAGACAATCTTAATACAGAAATTTTGCCCAAATTATTAGTTAAGCCATTCAAATTGCTATAAGAAGTGTAGATTTGGCAATATAGTATAAAAACATCAATGAATCAGTGGGAATGATATGACAAAATACGAGTTTTATTTAAGTCTAATGAAAATAACAATAATAATGATAATAAACGTAAATGCTCAACCATTGGTTTGAAGACAAAGCTGTAGCCTTTGTGGAATTGAATTTAGGAGGCTTTGCAACATATTTGGGGTAATTAATTGTATTATGGCGTCAATTCTATTTATTACTTCCTATACTGTTACTTTTTTTTTCAAAGAATCCCAAACATAGGAACGAAGGGGATTCATTTCTGGTGATTTCGCAGGCAATGATATTAGTCCGCTTCGCGGGAATCATTCGTCTGGAAAACGTTCATTCAACCATTAAGGTTGTGACACTTCTTGCATTATGAGCTGGCACGCCATCACGTAATGTAATGCATGTTGGCATGACATTTTTATGTCCTCGTTTGTATTTACTCTATTCGAAAGAAATATTCGTCCTACAATCTGAAGGTTTAAGATGCCTAGCCAAACATCCTCAGAAAACTTTCCTTGATGTTCAACTTCCTATCTGTTGTGAACAAGTATTTGTTACTTCAAAAAATAAATTATCAAATGTTTGAATTTTGTTTAAAATGTGCCATGAAACATTGCTCTTTGCGAATTATCACTTTCATATAATAACTGTACTTTTGTAACATGAAACGATCTTAAAAGGCTTTCCGTAAGTATTGAAAGAACTGTTGTTTTACTTGAAATGTTCATTTGCTGGGCTGTCTTGTGCTGTAAGAAGGATCTTGATGAACAATATCCAAAATTCATTTTTCTTTCAATTTGGATCACACGACGATATCTTGGTCTACCTGCATCAGTTGACCGGGAACAAATGTGCTTGTTACCCGAAGTTTTCGGTCCAATATTATTGGTAAAATAAGTAGGTAGATGGGTGCTGCCAGTGTGGGTACCGTATTGCATATCTGCTACATTCACTACGAAACCCAAACACCAAATACCGTGTATTCCTTGAAATACATTACAGATTGTTTGGGAAAGTAGTGGAAGCGAAAATAATGAACGTTAAACTGACAAATGTCAAAATTACAGACATTATTCTGGGCTAAGGTTGTCATGTGTACTTTAACGTAAGAAAACAGTTGAAGATATGTTTAGTAAGGCAAAATATTGGCATAAAACAATTATTCGTACAAATGTAATGTTGCACAATTTTATTTGACAGTAAAAAAACATGGTTTCCAATAAGAAAATTTCAAGAAATTCGAAACATTTTTTGCAGCACATTTTCAACAATGATTGTCTCGTGTACCATAACGACTAACGATATAACATTTCTGTATTAAGATTGGCGTTTCGGAATTCATCAGAATCGTCCTACCTGATTACTGTATATAAAGGTGCTTCGAATTTCGCGGTTTTCTTAAAGAATAAATAAAACACGTAATTTGCATTCACTTTCAAAAACTTTTTATTGGTAATTGAAGTATCAGTTATGACATTTATATGCGAAAAATAATATCTGCCAAATGGCCTCCTCTTGCATCTCCACAGACGTCCACTCTTTTGTTAAAATTGTCAATGACATTTTGACATGATTGAGGCTCTATCTCACAAATGACACGAATAATTTTACCTTTCAAAGCAGGAATTGATTGTGAATTGTTTTTGTAAACATGACTTTTCACATAACCCTAAAGAAAATAGTCTAACGGTATCAAATCACATGATCTTAGTGGCCAATTAACATCACCGTTTCTTGAGATTACACGTCCAGGAAATTTTTCTCTCAATAAATCAATTGATTCATGTGTAAAGTGAGGTGTAGCGACATCCTGTTGAAACCACATATACTCTACATCAATATTCATTAATTCAGGCCACAAAAATTCGGTTATCATCCGACGATATCGATCACCATTGACAGTTACAGCTTCACCAGCAGCATTTTCAAAGAAGTAAGGTCCAATTACATCACCTGACCATAATTCACACCAAACAGTAACTCGCTTAGGATGCATAGGTTCCTCATGAATAATTAGTGGATTTTCCTCACCCCAGATACGGCAATTTTGTTTATTCACATAGCCACAAGTTCAAAATGCGCCTCATCGGAAAACATTATTTATTGAGAAAAATCAGCTGGTTGCTCATTGATGAAATTGACAAATGAACGACGTTTTAAATGATCTAATGGCTTCAGTTCCTATGTTATTTGAACCTTATATGCCTTCAGAGCTAAATCCTTGTGTAAAATACTCCATGTTGTTAGTCCACTAAGTCCAAGTTGTTGTGAACGTCGTCTAATGGACATTTCAGGATCTTCAGCAACACTTTCACGAACCAAACCAATATTTTCTGGTGAACGACCACTACGACTGTATTTTTCACTTTTTTGATCTTTCACGGAACTGGTCTCTTGAAATTTTTTAATAATTCGACCAATAGTGCTTTCAGATGGATGATTATGTAAACTATAAAATTCACGTAATTTTCTAAAAACTCCTTTCACAGAACGCTGACTTTCATAAAATAAATCAACGATTTGAACGCGTTGTTGTACCGTGTACGAAGCCATTTTCATAAATGTCATGCATCACACTTTTTAAATGCTCACATACCCAGACAAATTCAGTGCACCATCTATATTTTATTTATTCTTTAAAAAACCGCGCAATTTGAAACACCTTTATAAATTGAAGTTGAATTTGATGGAGCCTGTGATTGATTAACTTAATCATTAAGGTTGATATATAACCTCTTTCCACATTAACTTTTGTAATTATGTATACGCATTTCGACAACTAAGTTGTCATCATTAGCAGACAATTGCAAAGTGTCACACCTGGTAAAACACGGAGAAAAACACCTGTACGAAAAACAAACTGCGTATGCGATCTGTACCGCTAAGAACCAAGATGTACACTGTGTACATGTACAGATCGGGTACGGAGTTTGTTTTTCGTACAGGTGTTTTTCGCCGTGTTTTACCAGGTGCGACACTTTGCAATTGTCTGCTGATGATGACAACTTAGTTGTCGAAATGCGTATACAGAATTACAAAAGCTATTGTGGAAAGGGGTTATATATCAACCTTAGTGATTAAGTTAAACCCTTATAACTATTTCATCTTATTTATCTACTCTCAAGCGCACACTGTGGTGCGCCGACCATATTCTTCACTCTATTCATCAAACATCACATTATAAAGGTTTACTCTAGTCCACTCTTAGAAGAGTTAAGAACACCAATAAACAACAGAATACTCAAAAAAACAGTTGCCACTAGACCTAATACGAGGTAGTAGAGGAAACATGGTTGGATGATAACGTCGTCATCTTATTAAGTGACCAATACACCTAGCTCTCGTGAGTAGTTCTGATTGTTAGTTAAAAGAAGAGAATACAGGGAATAGGAGGGAATCGCCTTAGTACATCGACCGAATAAATGAGTCATGAGTACGTCAGTACATATTCACTAATAATTGAATACTTACCTCGGATTTGGAGCCCCTTGGTGTAATTGTTTCAGCATGGCCAAGCACCATAAGCTTATCTTGGTCTTTCTGCAAAAGTTCCAATATATTAATTTATGCTGTTAAAGTTGAAGTTAACTGGTTAGTATTAATTGTATTATTACAAAAGGAAGTATGCAAGTTAAAGTAAATGTAGCAACTAACATCTTTGAGTTTACCATCGGATACACCTTGCGCTTCAGGTCCCCATTGATTTAGGAAATGCCCTAGTCGCGTTACACGTTGCTGAGGTGTTGTAATTGTGTGACTTCCGCCACAGTAACGGTTGCAAATATGATCTTCTCTATAAACGTGATAAAAAGAAAGAAATTCCATGTCACCGATTATTTATTTACAGGAAACAGTCGCGTGTATTTACCCGGGTCTTGGTGATTTTTGCTGTAACGCCGTTTCGAAGTGATTAAGGTTTCTACTGTTTGGTAATCTGAAAGAAAAGTTTATCGATCAAAATAACAATCGTTTGTGCATATTAGAAATATTACGATTTCTGCTGCTTTCTCAAAGCATCTAATTCATAAGCGAGATATGGACCCATACTTCTCGTTGGTGGAAGGGCGTATGGTTGTGGTAGGAGTGAAGGGTCCATCTCTTTCCGCATGACGACGTCTTTATCGCAAGATATGCAATTGACATTCCTGTGAAACATTTTGTTCGAATTAATAAGTAAATTGTTTATTAGATGTAAGGGTGTGTGTAATTTTTTGGACAGAATATTTTTATTTTCTAGTCAAGCGTATTTAATTGGTTTGAAACAATTAGAGAAATCCAACAATGTAACTACGTCACAGTTTATAAATGAATTATTAACAAGTTTCTATTTACCCAATGTTGTCCCTACTGAAAAGGTTTTATTGATGTTGTCACACTCTGATACGTACATGACCAAATCTGCACAAACTTTAAAAGTATTTTATTCAAAAATGATACATGTCACATGATTAGCTCATGGCGCGAATAGAATAGCAGAAGAAATTCGTAACCAATATCCAGATGTAAATTGTTTAATCAATACGGTCAAGAAAATATTTGTAAAAGCACCCCTCCGAATACAAATGTACAAAGACAGTTTATGTACCTAATACTCATTTGACACCCCAGCCAATAATTACGAGGTGGAGTACGTGGCAAGCGGCCGCATTTTTTTATGAAAATTATTTGAATGATATTGCAGTGTTAGTGTCAAAATTTTCCGATGATTCCGCAGCTATTAAAGAGTGTAAAAATATTTTAAATATTCCTACATTAAATTAACAACTAGCATTTATCAAAGCGAATTTTAGCTTTATTACGGAAACGTTAACTACATTAGAGAGGCAGGTCGTGGAACTTACAGATTCTGTGAAATTAATTACAGATTTCAAAAATAAGGTCAACCAAGTTAAAGGTAAAATTGGTCATTCTATAAAAACGAAGATGCAGGACGTATTAACAAAAAATACAGGGTTTATGTATATTTTAAATGGAAATTATGAGCCTTCTATAACAATGGATGCCATCACTATATGCAAATTTAAGTTGTCACCAATTACTTTTGTTGATGTAGAAAGAAGTTTTTCTATATATAAAAATTTGTTATCTGATCGAAGAGAATCGTTTCTTGTGGAAAATTTAGAGAAATATATGATGTCAATATTTACAATAATATAAAAAATAAAATGTAATATTTTATAACCTATCTGCTTCTGGATTTCCGGGCTGGAACCGCGTCACTATTATATCTGCCGACGTTTCGTACCCATTTGTATGGGACACCTTCAGGGCTGAACTACTGCACTGAAACTGACCAGTTTCAGTGCAGTAGTGCAGTAGTTCAGCACTGAATGTGTTCCATACAAATGGGTACGAAACATCGGCAGATATAATAGAGACGCGGTTTCAGCCCGGAAACCCAGAAGCAGATAGCATCGACCACGACCGCGGAAGTCTACGTACCAAAGTAATATTTTATATTTTGTAGGTTTGTACTTTACATTAATTTATCTTTTGTAATACCAACAACTTGTTTAAATAAATTTTGTAATTCTATTGTGTTTTTGTACGTGAATTTTTTTAAAATACAATCAGTGCATATTTAACTAAATTTTTGCATAATTTTTAAAAAACTGTCGCATAATTTAACAAAATATTATTCATATATATGCGCATATTTTCAGGGTATTTAATGCATATAATTCCGTGCTCTACTAATGAGCTACTAACATACTGATCTATCAGAAATAAAAAAAACAACCACGGCCACATTTGCAGATGACACTACCCTGCTGACCCTAAATGAACAAATTGAAAATTCGACAAGAAAGTTACAGAGAGCTTATAGTAAACAAGTTGGACAAATAAATGGAAAAGAAAACTGAATGAGATGGAATCAATACACGTTAATTTTACAAACAAATTAATGAATAAAATCCAGATTTAAAGCGACATAAAGACAAAAAGATGTAATCTTATACGTAAAATTGCTGCCAAAGTACAATCACTGAACAAAATTTTGAGACTGTACCTCAAGTAACAATAATGTAATTGAAGCAATTGGTACTTTTTGAATTCTTTTAATTAAATTAGGGTTATGCGAATTTTTACGATTTTTTGCTCTTATTGGTGTGTTGAAGCTTCTTTTTTAATTCTATTCTTCTCACTAGAGTATAAGTAAGTGAAAATTTTCCAATTCCCTGAATTCGAAAGATGCCATATTTGTGGTTCATCTGAAATTGAAATTGTTATCTGTGTAAATCGAAATATTTGTTCACCAAACTCTTGAAGTATTTTTTTTAATCACCGAAGGTTGATATATAACCTCTTTCCACATTAATTTTCGTATTCTCTATACGCATTTCGACAACTAAGTTGTCATTATCAGTAGATAATTAAACAGGATCGCACCTGGAAAACTACGGCAAAATACCCGCACGAAACAAATTCCACACATGATCCGTACCGTTGAAAGCCAAAACGCACATATAATTTTTCAAAGATTGTATTCTAGTTTTAAACTAAGATAAAAGACAAAAGAAAAGAGAAAAAGGGGGAGAAGAGAGGAAAAAGGAACAAAAATAACTACATGCGTTTATTGCACTATCCCTTGTCAGTCGTTTAAGAGACCAAAGAGAGATGAGTTGTGGTTGGGACCCAGGTCAGTGTTCAACACATGAAATTTATCCTTCAAAATGTATATGCTTTCATACGTATCTAATTCGCGATATTTACACACTTTCTTTATCAAATGCAAGCAATCCGCGTTAACACTATGATTATTTTCCAACACATGTTTTGTTAAACCGGATTTTTCTGGCCAATTAAATTTTATGTGCCCAATATGTTTTTATACCGGGTTTCTATCCATCGTTTTGTTTGGCGGGTGTATTGTTTACTGCAATCTAGACATTTAATTCCGTAAATTCTCGATTCTTTGTTGTTCTCGGTTTTGTCTTTTGCATTTCCTGAAAGGGATTTGATGGAGTTAGTGGACCGAAATGTAACTTGAAAACCGCGCTCTCTAAAAGCAATTAAAAGTAAATCAACCACAGGGTCTATCGAAATTACCTGTTGGAGCATTGGAGGCTCTCGATAATGAGGTGAAGGGAGCCTAGGACACCATACCATAAGAAGAGAATGGAACCCATGCAACGACGTGCCGATATACGTTTAAATAACTAGGGAGGGTAACACTTCACGCGATTAACGAGAAAAATAATTTTTTCTCGTTTCTCATTTTGTTACTTACCATGTAAAGTGTGTGTTGCAATTTTTATATCACTTTGTATAAAGGAGTCTATAATAGTTTTAAAACACAATGTAATTGATTGTCGTATTCTGAAACGAAGTGTAGAGAAATTTCGCAAGTTTGTCTATGGACTAAATATTGATCTGTGACTGGTAGAACATAATTGCTCGCATAGTACGACCATTATCGTATTCAGATGTTCCACGAAATTTCAGAGAGGCAATTTCTACTTCGAGGATAAGGATATTTTGCGTCGTCCGTTTTCTAGGAGAGCATTGTTGCTATCAAGAAGATGCGCGGGATGTTGGAAAAGTTTAAAAACAAAATATCTCGTTATATTGATAATATTTTTATGGAAAACAAAGCCTAGTTTTACTACTATGACGTCCTTTAAAGAAGTAAATAAAAGCATGTCTGTCTTTAGACGAAAACCTCGATCCATTCAGAAGAAAACGGAGACCATCTTCTTTACCGCGAAAGAAGTTGTGGTGGTGAAAGCAGGAAAGATCATCACCGCAAAGCGGTACACCAGGAAGTTCCTACCCAAAACTGCTAAAGCCTATCAAAATATTCCTTCTCGCCCAAGACATGCACGGATTAAAAATAGTACTGACGTTGGTGGAACACCCAAAAATTTAAGTATCACTCTATGTGATTTTGGCTTTTCTAATATACAGAACAGTCGAAAGAGAGTAAGTTTTCTAATGATGAAGTTTTTCTTAGAATGTGGGATAACGGATAAGTCCAGCATTAAGAAAAACTTGGTTTGTCGAATCGTTTCGAAGTGAATAGAATCTGATGAAAATTGTATGGAAAGATTGTGAAAATTAAAACCCCTTCACAATGTGTTTGCAGGAACAAATCTCATTATTTGCGACTTCTTTTACTGCTTAGGTTTATAATAGAGCAGACTGTAGAGAAATTCTTATTTAAAAACTTATAAATTACGATATTTCGATGTCATATATATTTGGAGTGTTTGATGAAAATGGTAAAAAATCCTAACCACATTAATATTTGAATCCTAACTTGGCATCTTCAGTAGGAAGTAAACACTGTAGCATTACTGCAAATGGGTTCGCAGTAAAGTTACAGAGAAAGATCGCGAAGCACTGAATTTAATAGAAATTCACATTCATATTCCTACAGACACCCTCGCGTTCACTCATCGTCATTATTTACTCGTAGCAACTATTCCAGTAATTCGTACAAGGACGAGTATGAAATCGGTCTTCTTTCTTGAATAAAAATATTAATTTCATTTTTCACTACAAAGATAGTCTTGCAGGCAGCTGTCTAAGTCTGCCAGCCTATGAATTATTCATATCTTTAATTAAATTTAAATCGTTTTATAAACCGATACTTTTGTTTCAGTTGTAAAGAATGCCTCAGCTGCCAAGCTCCTGCACCATGTCCAATTTGTAACCATGACTGCTATATGCATCATTAATTTTAATTGTCGTTAAGAATACTGCAAGATATTAATTAATAAATTCATTTGCTCTCAAGTATTGCATTACTTTCTTAATAATAATAATAATAATAATATTTAATACGTACCATAATGTCAAAAAAGCATGGAATATATCATAAGTATAAAATAAATAACAACGAAACAACAATTATAAGTTAAAATAGATGAAGTAAGTATATATACATCTATATGTGTGCAGTTGACATATACTTACGAGGGTAGTTTGACAAGTAGTGAGAATGGAAAAGAAAAACGAATTTTTTAAGTACAAAATAATTTTTATTTTTCAATATAATCTCCTAAAAGAGCAATACATTTATTCCAACGGTGCTCCAATACCCTTATGCCTTCTCTAAAATGCGATTCCGGAAGGCTTGCAAAATACTCATTTACGAAGATGATAAGCTCGTCGTTAGACGAAAATTTCTTTCCACTTAGTGCCGTTTTTAATTTTGGAAAAAGGTGGAAGTCGGAAGGGGCTAGATCCGGTGAAAAAGGCGCATGCTGTACTAATTGGAAATGCAACTCTTGGATTTTGGACATCGCAACTGTGCTGGTATGCGAGGGAGCGTTGTTTTGGTGAAACAGAAACTTTTTGTTTGCCATTCCTGGCCGTTTAGCATGAATCTCAACATTTAATTTTTGTAGAAGTTCTGCATAATATTGTCCGTTTATTGTGACACCTTTCTGAAGGTAATCAATGAGCAAGATGCTCTTTGAATCCCAAAAAATTGATGACATCACCTTGTTTGCTGATAAAGTGGTTTTCGCTTTCTTTGGAGGTGCAGAACCACGTTCTAACCATTGTTTCGACTGTTGTTTAGTTTCGGGTGTACTGTAGTGTATCCAAGTTTCATCGCAAGTAACAAATCGCCTACAAAAATCAACCGGATTCCGCTTAAAGGTCCAAACACTCATTGGAAATGCGCAAATGAGTGAACTTTTGATCAGTCGTAAGCAATCGCGGCACCCATCTTGCCGAAAGCTTGGAAAAACCCAATTATTTCGTTAAAATGTGGTGTACGCGTTCTGTTGAAATGTTTACCATGTCTGCTACCTTTCTCACTTTGAGTTGTCGATCTTGCGTAATAATATTATGGGTTTTATAATCATTTCCTTAGAATTCACGATTTTGGGTGCTCTAGAGCGCGCTTCATCAACACAGCTTGTTCTACCACGTTTAAATTCATTTACCCATCTACTTATAGTGGCGGATGATGCAGCAGATTCACCTAATGTTTCCCGTAACTCATCTTTTATTTCGGTAGCTTTCATACTCTTAATTACGAAGTATTTAATCACCGCACGATACTCTGCATTTTCCATTTTAACAAATCGACCTGTTGCTTCTTTTTCAATCAGCTGTCAAAAATAAACTAATCAACCGATTTATCTAAATATCGGAATGTAAACATATAAATAGGCAACCTAAATTACAGTGCATTTATTTTACCAATTAGAGCGCCACCTATGTGTCATTCTCACTACTTGTCAAACTATCCTCATACTATACGTCAATGTCTACAAATTTTGTTAAGGAAATCTTCCACATTGTAGAACTCTTGCTCTATCAGCCAAAACTTAAAAATAATTTTAAACCGGGCCAACGGTAAGTTCTTGATCCGAAGCGGTATGTGGTTGTATATTTTTACACATTGGTGAAGAACATTTTTTTGTATTTTTATAAAATTCGTTTGTGGGGGCACAAGACGCATATTAAAAAAGTTTCGCGTAGCATGTGGGTGATTCGTTTCGTATTTTTTAAAAAATTCTTTATAGTTTATTTTCACATGTAGTCTATGACGGTGGATGTGTCATCCGCGAAGAGAACCGTTAAGGATTCCGTAGCGTCCGGGAGATCGTTTATGTACAGTAAAAAAAGCAATGGTCCCAAAACAGAACCCTGCGGAACACCCAGGGTAACTGGTTCCGGAAGTGACCTCACCATGTATCCCCCTGCATCAACCGCTTGCACATACTGCATTCTGCCACTTAAATATGAACGGATCTAATACAATGCCACGCCCCTGAATCCCATCAGCTTCAACTTCTCCAACAAGACCTCGTGATGTACACTATCGAAGGCCTTCGAAAGATCCATAAACACACATGCCATCGAGTGTTTGTTAGATATATTATTTATAATTCATTCCATAAGTTGGTAAATTGCTCTGGCAGTCGATCGCCCTTTGATATAACCATTTTATGTGTTGTTTAATATTTTGTGTTTTTCGATGAATTTTGTCATCCTGACCAGAACTATTCTTTCAAAAACCTTCGACACGTTCGATAATAGAGCTATTGGTCGATAATTTTCAAATCTATTCTTCGCTCCTTTCTTATGTACGGGTACCACTACGGCGTGCTTCAAGTCATCTGGAAATTGACCGGTCTCAAACGAGAGGTTTATCAGGTATGCCAATGGTGCAGCCAATTCTGATGCACAGAACCTTAGTAGCGACACTGAGATCTCATCCAGTCCCTTGATGGGGTTACTCTAAGGCTTTTTATGGTGCTTATAATTTCACTTTCATCAGTCGAATAGAAGTAGCATGTTTCCGACACCGCTTTTACGTTGGAATAGTCTGTTGCACCCAAGCAATCATTTGCTGCACACGCTGTGGCAAAGTAACAATTCAGCGCTGATAGAACTTCGATATCGTTGTCATGATTTCTTATGTCGTCAATATTAAATTTTTTTTTTATTAGTAGCGCCAGTTAGTTCCTTGACAACATTCCATGTAGCTTTTGTCTTATTGTTAGCATTTTGGATATAGTGGGAATAAGATCTTTTTTTAGATGCTATTATTTCATGTTTTAGTCTTGTACAGAATTCTGTGTAGACCTGTTTTGGTAACCTCTGTTGTATTACTCCTTCATATAGTTGACGCTTGATATTACCTAGATTTTTTATATGATCATTTAATCATGTTTTATTGGTACTATTGGTTGTTACCAATCTTCTTGTCGAATGCTGATCTGTTACCGTTATCAGCCTATGTTGAAATTCGCGGTAAGCAAGACTACATTCGACGTTTGACAAAGCAGGCAACCAAATATCATTGCATAAGTTAGATCTAATAGCAGTAAGATGTGCCCGCGTGAGGATACGTTTTTGTTTTGTTATTACGTTGTTTTTATTCTTTTTAATGCACTGATAAAATGATATTTTCTAGGCTGAGTGATCTGATAATGCCGAGTTCACTGTGTCTGCCTCAAAACCCGCGAAATTGATAAAAATATTGTCGATCGTAGATTGAGATGTGCGTGTAATTCTAGTCGGTTTTTTAATGGTGGCTATATAGTTATAGGTATACATAATATCAAGAAAACGAGCACTATCATCATGTTGTTTTCCTAAATCTATATTAAAGTCACCAGTTATTAAAATTTTAAAATCCCGTTTATTTGATAAATCTTGCAAAATATCCTGCAGAGTAATAAAGAGCGCACCGATCTTACCAGGTTAATTTCAGACACTTATTTAACATACCAACAGCATGGAATAAATCCAAGAGACTGTAATAGTCGTAGATTACCCAGTAAAGCAGATGAATGTAAAATTGTTAAATTTGTTGTCCTGAAACTTATCTACGGACAGTTTATGACGATCAAATATGCATTTCTTAAACTGTAATTACTCTACGCAGACCTTTTGTTCTGGAAGTCAGCAAATTGACTTTAGTTTCGCGAAATTAGTGCCGTCTTATTAATTAATCCCTAGAAAATTTACGGCATTCTGTTCATTAGAGGCTTAGATACGACGTTCTTAAGTTGTATTTCGTAAAATGACTAAATAACAAAGAATCAATATTAAGTTCTGTGCTAGATGCGGTCAAAATGTTACGGAAACGGTTAAAATGCTTAAAGTAGTTTACGAAGATAATTTTCTATCACAAACACAAAATCGATAGTTCAGAGAAGGCAGAAAGGTGGATGATGATAAAAACTTAGGCCAATAATTGAAGAAATGCGAAAAACTGCATGACTTCAGGAAAATTTCGAAGAAATCTCTAGTGAGATTCATGAAACTAGAACTTGTAATACTTTCGATAACTGCATTTCTCTGAAAAGTGGTCTTACTGCTGACTTTCAATATATCGTGCTTAATAAGCGTGTAAAAACTTTTTGAACAGCCGTTATATAGTTGG
Organism: Dermolepida albohirtum; assembly: GCA_031893035.1. NCBI lineage: Eukaryota > Metazoa > Arthropoda > Insecta > Coleoptera > Scarabaeidae > Dermolepida > Dermolepida albohirtum. Next base: position 5,696 of record JAVIWB010003229.1, on the reverse strand, counting down.
AGGAAAGAGGCTTCCTGCTACTAATATTTATTTCATTAACTCCTATAACTGCCAATATAAATTCAATAAGCAGTTTCAATAATAGACACCTTGTTTTTGACCATTGAAACGTTAATACAATAAAATTACTGTAATGAAATAACAAACAGGCGTTAATATTATGTTGTATTGTAGTCGATACGCTCAATATAAAAAATACAAGTTAAGGTACAAAGGCGCGAGCGTTTGCGTTCAAATATTCTTCTAATATTTCCGGTCAAAATGACTAACTCATATTTTTTTTATTTTTTTTTATGTACTGGCAACGACGGAACCTGAATGGTATGATAAAGGAATGTGAATATGTATTCAATTTTTTCCATTGTATAAAAATACTGTGACACGTCGATTTTGAACACTAATTTTAATCTAATACTTTATATTTTACTCCGCAGCTTTTTATTACAGCATTTGCGATTACGTATACCTTGCTCTTTTCTATTCGTCTAGCTGTTATTAATTACTTTTTTTAAATATTCAAGCCTTAAGAATTTTTTAATTTAAATTTGTAAATAAAATTTTAAGAGTAATCCTGTTGTTTTATTTCCACTAATAATCTTTTTATCAGCTTGGCACACGTCCTGGATTTTTTATGCTCATCACAACCTATTACTGGTTATTAAGTCCTGGAACTTATTTTGTTAATCGCATTTATTGCAGCGCTTGAACTAGCCAGACATGCGCTCGCAATAAATTTACAGACCAGTACATGCAAATAAATATTTATTATTAAATAATATTATTTATCGAGTTAATTGGGAATGCAACACAGTGTCTCATTTTTTGTCTCCTAATATAATACATAAACTAAAGATAGGAAATAAGATGTTTAATGAATTCGTTCGAAAGAAAGTGGAATACCTTCGAAAACTATAATACGTTTTGGGATTTGGGCATATGTTTGATTCGAAGCTGACATTTAACGATCATGTTTTAGAGATATATAAATAGGCATTCGAAACACTTGGCTTTTTAGATAGGAATACAAAACAATTAAATATAGGGTGTTTTTTTAAGAGCTTGAGAACTTTAAATGATAATACAAGACAGAAATATTGTTGGAATGAAATTTTTTTTATTATGATCTGGTAGATAATTTCATGGCATTTATTTTCTAAATATGATTTCCGACATATGTCCGGCGCGGGTATGAGTTACATGGTCCATTCGATCAGTCCAATTTTTGCCTACATTTTCCCATAAATCTGGCCGTATGATGTCAATGGTGGTTTGAATATTGGCTTCCAATGCTTCAAGAGTTGCTGGTTTGTCGGCATAAACCAATGACTTAACATAGACCCATAAAAAGTAATCTAGAGACGTTAAATCGCACGAACGATGGGTCAGTGAACAGGACTACTTCTGGAAATAAAGTTGTCACCAAATTGATTTTGCAATAAATCGATTGTTAAGCGCGCTGTATGGTAAGTTGCGCCATCTTGTTGGAACCAAATGTCGTCGATGTTTAGCTGATTAATTTCTGTAAACAAAAATTCAGTCAACATGGCTCGATAGCGCTCCCCATTCACCGTAACGGCGGCTCCTTCCTCATTTCGAAAGAAATAAGAACCGAAGATGCCGCCAGAGTGTAAACTGCACCAAACAGTCAATTTTAATGGATGTAATGGTGATTCGTTAACGGCTTGAGGATTGTCTTCGTTCCAAATACAGCAATTTTGCTTATTGACGTAGCCATTTAATCAAAAATGAGCTACATCACTAAACACAATTCTTTGATAAAGATGCTAGTCTTCGGCCAGTTTCAAATGAGCCCAATCAGCAAAATGCGACGCAAATGATGGTCGTTTGGCTTCAATTTTTGCACGAGCTGTATTTTATAGGCATGTAAGCCAAGATATTTACGTATAATTTTCCACATAGTCGACGGACAAAGGCCAACAAGTTGAGAACGACAACGAATCGACATTTCGGCGTCTTTTTCAATACTTCGCGCTACAGCAGCAATATTCTCTTCGGTACGTACATTTCTTTGTTTCGTTAATGGTTTTGAATCGAGAAGGGTAAAATTAATGCGAAAAAGATCAATAACTGCACGAATTGCTTGCTCACTAGGCCGATTATGTTGACCGTAAAATGGACGAAGTGCTCTAAGAACTTCGCGAACAGATTTATTTTTGTCAAAGTAAATTTCCACAATTTGGAAGGGTTGTTCTGGCGCTAAACGATTCGTGATGACTTGCCAAACCTTACTGAACAGAAACGTCAACATAGTGTGACATTATCAGCTGTCAAACCATAGTTATCGATATCGATAGTTCTTATGCAGTTTAAGAACACCCATTATTATTTATCGAATTAATTAAGAATGCGATACAATGTTTTATTTTTTTTGTCTCCTAACACATATAAACTAAAGGTAGGAACTAAGATGTATAATGGATTTATTCGAACGAAAATGGAATACCTTCGAAAACTATAATACGTTTTGAGATCTGGGCATATGTTTGATTCGAAGCTGATATTTAACGATCATGTTTTGGAGATATATAAATAGGCATTTGAAACACTTGGCTTTTTAGATAGGAATACAAAATAATTAAATAGTAATGAGCCTATTGTAACGTATGGTATAATGCATTTGTTCGAGTCAAATTGGAATATTGCTCAGGCCTATGGAATCCGGGCTATTTACATAAACTTGGTAGAAAAAATTGAGAAGAAGATGGTTAAAACTGTCTACGATTGGGAGAATTTTATGTTTCTAGCGCATGATTTTTATTACAGCGAGCTTTTGTTGGAATATGGTGTTATTTCGTCGGGTGACCATAGAGTTATCTCTCAAATTACGTTTGTTTTTAAATTAATGACCGAAGAGACGTTTAGATGTTCCTAGATTAAACAGTAGGACCAACGCTATGTGCTACCAATTTTTAAGTGGTACGCGGTATGTCATCATCAGCAGATAATTAATGATAGTATCACAACTGGATCTGCAGTTAAAATCGCATAGAAACAAATCCGTTTGGCAACTTAATTGTCGAAATGCGTATGCAAAATACGAACATTATTGTAGAAAGAGATTTTATTTACCTTTTTTGATTAATTCAATCAACCACAGGATTTGGATTTATTCAGTATTAATTTAATAATTGAAAAAATTATTTATAAAATTCCAATTATAATGATTTATCTGTTTTGTTTCCTCGTTTTTTGTTTATGAATTGTTTTATATGCTTTATATAATTGTTTTTAAGATTTTATTGTTATTGTCTTTTTTGTACGGGAATAAAAAGGAGTCACAAGGTGCCAGGCTAGGACTATAAGGCAGATGAGTCATCAGTTTCATTCGTGAAGCTGTTAAAAACTCTGATGTTTGAGATGCGTTGTGTGATGGTGCTCTGTCTTGATGCAGAATGATTCCTCCTCTCTGTCGCTAAATTGTGTGGTATCAATAACAAAGCTTTCTGACGGCGAGATAAACATGTAAGGTAGTTCTGATTTGGGTCATATCTATGCCTCTTGATGTCTTAATTAATTTTGAATTTGCAGTGGTTGTCTGTGTTGTGGCGTCGATGTTTTCTGAAGTAACAGCAGTGGCAGGCCGTTCCTCACGATGATCGCCAATTGTTGCTTGCTTCTGGCTCGTAACAATAAATCTAACTTTCGTCACTTGTATCGATGTCGTATTATGATTTTGCCATATGCGCTTTTTTTGAGCTTCCGTTAGATTGTGTGGCATCCATCGAGCGCGAAACTTTCTGGCGGCAAGAGGATCCTGTAGAATAGTTTTGATTTGGGTCATACCTATGCCCAATGATGCCCGAATATCTCTGTGCGTGCAGTCGTTGTCTGTCTTTATCTGGAGTGTCAGCAGTGGCAGGCTGTTCCTCCAGATGCTCGCCTTTGAGCGAACCACTACCACTCTGGAACTTGTACCACCATTCGAGAGTCCCCAAGGATGGTACTTCAACGCCAAACAATCGCCTAATTTGTTGCGAACACTCTTATCGAATGAAATTTTCTTTAAAATCGTAGAAAATCACAGCTCGAAAATCTGGGCGCGTTTATTCCATTTTTCACGAAACTCACTTTATTTAAAAAAATACTGAAAAAAGACAGCAGCATGTGCTAGTAATTCTACAAATGCTATTCGAACTAAAAAGTCCCAGAGAATACGGTCGGGGACTATAAATTGGATAAGTCATTAATTCCGAATGATTCGTCTTCTTGGTCGTTTCTCGCGTACTTTTTGGAAGGCAGTTGGCAAACAAATGGTTGTATACTATTCAGCATTGACTGTGCGACGATTCTCTGGGGGAAGAGTAGGAAGATGACCAGTGCGCCTGGAAAAAGAAGCTACCACTTATATTGAATACGCATATAAAGTTGCAGTCGAAAGTACGTTAGGGAAGCTTGCTGTATTTTCAAAAGTATGGAGCCTTATCTGTCTAACAAGTTGTACGTATGATGAACATTTGTGTGTAAATGACCATATTTTCCATTTGCCCGTTATTCAATTGATGAGGCACCCTTTTTGATTTTTCCCATTGCTCGTAATCGATCGCCAATCGTCTCTGCCTGAGTTTGGGTTGGATCTTCAACCAATAACTTCTACAGCATCGCATCTACAAACTTTTTCTGTCTACCAGAACATTCTCTGGCGTGTACATCGAAATCACCACCTTTGAATTGTCGAAATCACGCCTCACATGTTTCACCACACAAGTTTCTACCAGCAAACGATGACTTTCAGCAACTGTTTTTTTTTCATTAAATAAGAAAGGTATTGCATTTTTTCGAGCACGAAACTCGACATTTTCGAAGAGGTATAAATCTACGACGGTGTTACTTTCGCAAAATATAACATGTATGGCTTTGAAGCTTGATGTTAGTAGAATAAAATGACATTTGTGTCAAATCATAACATTACATACTTAAACGTAGCGATCTGTTAGAAAAACCGGTACACCTGGTACATCCTTAGTTTATAATTATCTTGAAATTAGGAATTTATATTACTATTGGATAATAAAGTTATTATTAATACATTAACATTATTAATAGCTCCGAGTCAATAACTGCACAGTTTTATATATAATGATGAATTTGGATCTTACCTTAAGAACTTCTTCGTGCCTGCAGCTTCAGTTTCCTTCTTCAGTGCAGTGAGCGCCTTCAGTCTTTGTTGTAACATCTTCAGTTTGTTATTGATAAAGTCTCGCAGAGGACCCAACTCCATTCTATCCAACTTGTTACCAATCTCTTTCTGAATTTCATTCAGAGCTTGTTGCCAAAGTTCTTCCTATATTTACACAAACTTAAGTAAAAAATATTAATTACATCTCGAAACGAATTAATTTACTTGTTGTGTTAGTTTGCCTAATGCTTCCTCGATACCTCTGGATAATTCATCGCATGCCGTGTCGAACTGATCATGTGACACTTTTCTGTTAATCGCGCAAGCATCTGCCTTATCTGCCAGAGCATCTTCCAGATCTTCTTTATCGGCTTTAACGGTTTTTAAAAATTCAATTTGTTCGGTTAGTACCTGATGGTAAAATATTTGATGAACGACAACAATGTTGAATAATTCACGGACAGATTCGTACCTCCAGAAGTCTTTGCTTATCTTCTTTGTCTTCTATTAATTTACTTGCGGTTTCTGCAAGATTCTCCATGTCCGATTGGAGACTCAT
>JAVIWB010003227.1:0-43974 GCA_031893035.1 Dermolepida albohirtum | reverse complement strand
ATTATTGTTTTTAATATAATATTTTCAACACTACTTTATGTAAATAAGAACCAGTAATTCGTATTCCTAGCGCCTGTATTTTACGCACAACATTCTAGAGCCGTGTGGTTTAATTTAATTATTGTAATAAATTCAGCGATATAATACTTCTCATGTAAATAAAATGAAATTATACATATAAATACGTATGTACACAGATACTGTGGATCATGGTAGCAATCCTAACCGAACAGTTACAACGATGATATTACCGATAATACCTACATATGTACATACCGTGCATTCATTTCACCTCGCTACGAAAACTGTACCACATTATATTCGGGTCTTGCTACCGAATACCGATCAGAATGTAAAGTGATGGGGCGCGAGTCATTTGAATCACGACTATAACTGACTATTGATCGTACTAACTGCAGCCCCACCACTAATTTGACTGTAGGCGTATCGATATCGTATTAACGGTCATTCGTGGTTTACATTTGGGAGAGTGTGTTACAGTAAGACCTTTAAATTTAAATATTTTTTTAATTATATTACTTTGATAATGTATACATTGGAAGAAAAAATTCAAATGATAACATGGGCTTTGAAAGGTAATCTTTTACGGCGTATCCAGCGCCTTTTCTCTGAAAAGTATGTAGATCGTCCCTTTCCTGCATTAACTCTTTCAGCCACGCTTTCTTATTTATTACTTCAGAATAGAAACAATTGCGTTTTTAAGTTAATTAGCGTTTATTTATTATAAAAAACATATAAAATAAGAAAAAACCGTTTGGGCTTTTACAAATTAGGGTGGTTAGTATACTAACGACCGTGGCTGTTTGCGTAACAAATTATTAAGAAAAGTTTAGTATAATATATAAGCAAATTTATTTTCTATGAAAATCTGAAAAACACGTTTTATCTTTTCGTATACAAAGAGGGACTTTACAGGTTTCGCATTACCATATAGTACGCACCGGACTTTTCTTAGTGCTGTATTTTGCGCATCTTCGAGAAGTGGTTCGCTCTGGCTGATGCGTGATGCCTTCCAGACGTAATTCTCTTAATACTCCTGGTGTGTGCCGCTTTATTTGTACAGGAGAAGATGCTAGCTATTGTGGGAGCGTTTGGAGCATAATTGGGGGTTCTTCACCTGAGCTGGTGCTAGGATCTCTTAGTAAACACTTCTTCGAAAATTTTTGTTGCTGAGGTGGTCCAGTTCTGGATTATGTTTTTTCTGGAGTTCCATATACGCAAAGGAATTTCTTACAGCACAGTTTAAAAAGTGAAAAAATATTCGTTGCCATCATTTACGTGATTTTCGGTCTATAGCATAAGTGCTTTTTAGTTGGTCGAATTTGTCCACATAGTTCATAGAATTTGTGCATTGTATCATAGTTTCAGGACAAGCTATTTCATTTTTAGCTCCATTGTGTTCCCCGCGAGTAACAATACCAGTCTTTCTCGGATCTATGTAGTTTGTAAGCATGAAAACTGATCTTTTGTCTTTCCACTTTAGAAAAGCGATATTTCTGTTACTCACCCTGAATCGTGTTCTCCCCTTTTTAGAACTTTGTCTTCTTTTAGTTTAGGTAAATATTTACGATTTGAGTTTACGGTACCACAAGCAAATATGTTATCTTTGTACAAATCTTCTTGCAAAGCATAGCTATTGAAATAATTATCAATAAAGACTTTGTGATTTTTCGATTTCAAATCCACGCAAAATTGTCGAACAACTTTACCACCGAAATCAGTTTGTACTTTGTCACTATCCTTGCCGGTATATATATCGAAATCTAAACAATAGGCGTAGGTGTGATATTCTCTAACTCTATTACATCGCTTGGTACACCCCCGCCTCCAGTGTACTTTTCCGGCTCCCCCATTCTGAAAATTTTCTTACATTTTGGTTGCCTCATAACAGTTTGAGTATTTAAAGCGCTCGTAGTACCACTACCAGTAGTGTCAGGCAAATGGTTATGTCATCGTTCAAGTCAATTATCTCATAATTTTCTCTTTCATCCGATTCAAAACTGCACACACTTTCGCAATCAGAAGGTATATTTTCGAACAAAATATCTTCTATATCACGTTCATTAACTACACGCGGCATCCTTATAATGCAACATAAATATGTACATTATGTGAAACCTACTATAGTCACAGTGGTTAGTAACCTAACCACCGTGCTATTTACCTTATTTATCGTAGATTATGTAATATATTATAATACTTTTGTTATAAAATAATTAAACAGACACTATACCATAGAGTAACACCGAATTCGTTAAATAATAAATACTCTGAGCATTTTTTATTACATTCGGGAAATTCCTATTGAAAAACAATACAATAAATTATTAATCCTCTTGTACTGGCCAATGTTCGAAATGAATTTTATAATAGATTGGGATACTGTTTAGCGCAAGCAGGAGGGATATTTGAGAATTTAATTAATTGAATTTATTTTCTGTATTTAAAAAGTATTTTATAAATTTTGGCAAGTTATATTTATTTTCTGTTTAAAGAGTATTTTTTAAGTTCCGAGAAGTTATTTTATTTTTTAGCTTCTTTAAGAGTTTTTTTTATTTTTAAACGTTTTATTAGAAAACGTCTTTTAGTTCAATGCGAAACTTATTGTAAAAATACCTAATTGTACAGTTAAAAGTAATTATAATTTATTAATTTTTGGACATAAACAATTTGGACAGTCAGTAATAGACCTTCCGCCAAGTACCACAAACAACTACTTAATCTGTAATCTGTAGTCAGTCGTTGTTGTGATTCGACTGACTCGCGCCCCACCACTTTACATTCTGATCGGCATTCGGTATCTAGACCCGAATATAATATGATACGGTGTTTGTAGCATTTCAATATGAAAGCACGGTATATGTATGTACTACAGTATCGACATCATCACAACAAACGAGTACTCATTGTTAATATCAAATCTAAAGTAATAAGTAAAAGTATCAAAAATATCGATTAGTTACAAGCATCAAAGAGTAACGAAATTTTACAGCTCTAATCTATTTATCAATAAGCGTAGCCTTACGTGAGAAAAGAGGAATGTATAATCAAGTACTACCCATAGTAATAAGAATAGGCAGAACACGTTGTATTTAGCAATCGATTCTCAATTAAACTGTTGTTGCATAATGAGATTGTTGTTATTCTCATTATATTATAGTGGCAGCAGGCTCAACAAAAGAAAACTATATTAAAATGGTACTATCTACTAACCAGGAATGTTCTCTAGAAGGTATTTGAAAATGATTTTGGAAAACAACCTTTTCCAGCGCTTTATTAAGAATGTCGAGAATTCTGATTAGATTTTATCTTCAAAACAAAACGTTAGAAATAATAATTTAAGTACTTGAAGTACATAATGTACCGATTTCTGCTTGTTTAGAAAAAAAAACCGTAACGAAGGTAGTAATAAAGTTACATGTCAATTTAGTATTTATGATAGAGGTATACGCAAAGTTTTCAAAGAAATAAGTACCGTTCATGCAAAATTAAAGTAACGTATGAAACATTTCCCTAAGACAATTATCAACATATGAAATTTTATGATATTGTCGGAGAAAATTTCAGTGAAAATGAAAATACTCTATTAATTGACGGGTCGACATTTCTTTTACACAGGAAACATAATTCTTCGATATCGCGAAACTGGTCTACAAAAATCAACATAAGCCTTATTTCGATCGTACGCAATATCCTAGAAAATTAAATGTTTAGGTATTAAATAACGGTAATATTGGTTAATTTTTTTATTAATGGTACCTTAAATAGTGTGAAATATTTAAATTGACTTTCAGTATCAGCAGGATGGCTATCTAGCTTATAATGCTCTACCAGCTCGACACTATCAGCAATATATATTTTTCAGGAAGAGTAGTGATTTTAATTGACCTGTAAGATCAACTAACCTTTCTCTGAACGATTTTTTTTCTACGGGATTATGTCAAAGATTTATGATATTCCATAGTGATAAGCATAATCTAGACATTAAATATAAAAATTAATAGTTATATGCAAGCAATTATTCCATTAGTAGCAGAACCAAATGTTCCGCTTCGTAATTTCAGGTTGGTTAAATTATGTATATTCTAATAGATAGATTATTATTAACGGTTCTTTTTAATGATTAGTTCGTTCGCCAGTCTTGAGCTTACTGGACTTTTTCTGTTGCGGTACTTTAAAGATGTTTATTCTACTCTGCTTATAAACTCACATAATATAAAACGTAATATTCGGCGAGCATATAATCATGTTATAGTCAATATGATTATAGCAATAATTTCCAGAGAATTAATTCATTGATTTCAGGTACGTTGTCATGTGTTAGTCATTTTGACCAACATTTGTATCTCATAAAATGTTATAAATACATATGATGTTTATTAAATATTATTTTCAATGCACTTGATTTTATTTCTTATTGATGTTGTTTTAAACTAAATATTTGAGGAACAACAAATTTTTGTTCACACTGAAGAATATAACTGAGATCTCGTTGAAATAATTTGAAGAAAGTTTTTAAGAACTGTCGACAAAAATTGTTGAAAACATCAAAAGTAACATATGAGTAGAAGAGATTTGTCTGTTCTGGTACCATCTTTTCTTCTTGAGAAGAGGTGTCACCCTAGCCTGATTTACATTTATATAGGTTTGTGATGTGTTATGCCTCCCGACGCCAGAAATAAGGCGTCGTATTATCCACAGGGCTTTCGCTAGAGTTTAAAATAAACAATATTGCTAGAGTAATCTAAATATATAAGAACTAATACCTAATTAACGGAAAATACTATATACAATCTGCCACTATCAATCGCGCATTAAAGGGATCAATTCTTACTTTAATTAGTAAAATATATTTGTTTAATTGTGTGGAAAATTATTGTACTTCACGACACGGTTAGTGGTAGCAACTAACTTGTTAGGAATTATCATCAGTTGGTATTCCGGTGACGTGATAGGCTTTAGCCTGACACAACCCTTTTAAACCAACTAAAGTTACTCATTTCGGGAAACAGGTTTGAAAACTTTTGTTATTGCTATTATCTTTACTCACATAAATGAAACAAATTAAGCTATCGTTATTGTGATAACTGGTGTGTTTTTACCATTTATTATGTTCCACATTTACAATTATGTACATGTGAAATAAATCACTCTATAATCTAAATACAAATTATCGCGGTAATTTACCAATATCAAAATACTGTTAAAAGTTATTTGTTTTACATTAAATATTACCATGACTAACATTTTTTTACTAGTTATCTCTTCTTTCGTACTCGGCAATTTAAATTTACGTATGATAAAAGCCGTATGAGTAAACAGTCTCATATTGAGGAATACAGGATAATATATCAATGCATAGTTATACTTGTATTATACGTGCTGGTTTATTAATCTTAGCATGAATAATTTCTCCATTACTAATTCAAGAGTTTTAATTATGCGGGATTTCTTTTGTGTTAACTCATGCCATATCAAAGTAATTCATGTTTCTTTATTCGTACTTGTTTTTTTCCCTTTTGACGTGCCGTTTACGAATTCGTTCTAGACAAATAATTACCGGCGATTATCAAGGTTCATTTTATTTATATAATGAATAAATTAATCTGCACGAGATTATTTTTGTTCATGTAATAAATACACATGTGATTTAGATTTGCTATATACTTCAGCTTTTTTTGCAGTGATTGCAATACTTTATTCGAGATTAAATTCAAACTATTCTATTAATACAAGATAAACTGATATACTTGCATTTAAGTTTAATTAATTACGGAATGTTGAGGATTCTTCTTTATTTCAGAAATCTAGGGCATGAATTGCACGAGCGTTTTTTATACAGGACAAATCGTGAAAAAACTATGGGTTGAGGGTATTTTGATTAATCGGCCAGGAGCATGGCCAAGAAGAAGATAAACAGCTAAGTTTCCGAAAATAACGTAAATCGGTAAATAACTTCGCTCCAGACGAACATGGATAAAAAAGGAGAAAAGATCTGGGTTCCTTCGCTGACATACAGACACGCTTCGAACCAGTACTGAAATGAAAGAAACACTGGCGATTAAGGATGACGTCCGAATCGATACACGACCCCTTAGTTAATTACAGAATTAGTCATTAATGGCGACGTCTGGATAAAAGCGTAGCCTTCTAATAAATTACGGTATTAGTCATTAAGGTTAAGACCGAATCAGCGTTCATGCTTTTAATAGAGCACTAGATCCAACGTGCCACGCCTAAATGATGCTCAGGCGACGTTGGAAGAGAAGGGAAGGATGAGGACGAAAGGTGGTCCCAAGTAGATCGTTCTAACGAAAAACAGGCATTTATATACCTCATGATAGAAGAGAAGAACGATAACATTGTGACCTGTGTAGAAGGAGCATGCACACGGGTTGCGAATATGCAGTCTAAGTTATTAAGAACATTGCAACATAACAATGTATACCATAGTTTAAATCCAGTTAACGCTCATATTCTGAAATGGTTTGGAGCACCAATTACGTAGGAATTTGTTCACTCGACTCATTAAAATGTATATACGTTAAATTTAAGTCATGCGCATTACGTACAATAACTTTCGATATAAATGTAATATTCAGACTTTCATATAGAGTGAATGGCTTTATGAAGAACTTTTACAGAGTTGGAAGTGATTTACCAATGATATTCGTGATTGGTCTTTCTTCTCAGAGTTTGGAGATATGGACTGTTTATGCTGGATTAATCTATCAGAATAAATTATACATTAATCTCTCTAAATTAATGGATGTCTTACAATATTACAATCAAAATGTAGTTTATATTAAGATAATCAGAATTTATGATGAATATGAATTCATAAGCGAACTGGATGTCCAGCGAAAATATATGTTTTTGACACAGAGACTTCGCTTGCCTTAACCTTATATGAACACTTTCCACAGAAATTTCTAATTTGATATCTACCATATAACCATATTGAATTGGACTATAATGAAAATATACTTGTAGTAATACTAGAAAGAGAAAGGTATTAAATAATTATTTGTTTTATTTACAAATTATAATATACATTTAAAGCAATTATAGAAATAATGATAATAATATTACAATTATCCACAATTGGATTATAATGAAGATGCGTACTCTGTAGGAAGATACTTTTTAATTTTAAGGGTTTGGTGTTAGAGTAGGGGATGACTTCTAGTCATCCATCTAAACCACCTCTTAGGATTTTCCATTCAGTTGAATGTTTTGTATTTATATTACTTGTATAATTACTTCTTGAGAAATAAAGGCATATTATTATTATTACTATTATTATTATTATTATATGTTACATATAAGTATCAGGAATAGTCTCCAGCCATTTTTCTGTTGATAATGTCTATGCGAGCGGAAATATTAAAACTGAAGAGAAAGATATTACTCAGCAAAATTAAGGAATACATGTCTGAATTAGAACAGAGAGTAATTAAAAGTCTACAAATTAATATCAATCATTAAGGAAATAAAACTATCAAACGGGAACTCGACTAGAAAAAAATGTTTGAACTATAAGACAAATTGACATTAATTTTGGAAGATTAAATGGATTAATCAAAGTAACAATTCCCATTATAATCAACCTCAGCAAGACGATCGTACAAAGGTTACGAGGAAAGTTTTGCAATACAGCTTCGTTTATTTAATTTTTTCAAAGTAACTTCCTCTACACTCAATACACCTCTCCATTCTCCAAAACCAATCTTTAAACCAGTTCTGCCAAGTTTTACTAAGGAGTAAAGTACACTCGTTGTCCCAAGCCCGCAGAAGAGATCTGAATTGTAGGGATGGTGCTCGAGAAGTTTCAATCCTGTCGTGGTCAAATATTCGATGCAGGCTTTGGCGCGGTGAACTGGAGCATTATCGTGATGGAAGAACCAGGTGTCAATTCTTGACTTTAGCCGCAGGTTCTTCATAGATCCAATGACAGGCAGGCACTGTTCAGTATACCACTTAGCTGTGACTGTCTTCTGTGTGTCCAAAACTACGCGTTCCACAATTCTACTTAATTTAAAAAATACAGCTATCATTTTCTTCTTTACAGATCGGGATTTTCTGTCTCTTCGCCTGTCACAATGTTGTTCACATACCGAGATTGTCCCTTATTAAATTTTTTTAGCATCTCACGGCACCAAGTCACACGTCGTGTCATCTGCTCTTCAGTCAGTCGATGCGGCACCCAGAGAGAACAAAGATTCTTCACGTATAAATGATCATGCAGAATCGAACGAATTGCTGCTGCATTTAGGCCTGAAGTACCTTCTATCTGTTGGTGGGTCACTCGCCTGTCCTCGCCAAGCATTTTAGTAACGAGATTAAAAGATTAATTCCCAAAATTTCTCTATTGACAGTTGGTTCGTCTGAAAAATTCTTCGAGGTATATAACGAGTGGGCCATTTAAAAGTTTAAATTTAAAAATGCAATAAAACAAAAACGGTTTGAAATTTTGCCAAATTTATTTTTTTGTTGAAGTACAATTGTTCCGGTTAGAGACGAAATATTATTTCATTCATATGGCTGCCGCGGTTGACCTCACAGTACCCCATTCGATTGGACCAATTTTCGAGCAGTTTTTCGACTGTATGGGGTCGTATCTCGGCAATGGCATCACGAATGCTGGCCTTCAAATACTCAATTGTCTCTGATTTGTCGGCATAACACTTGTCTTTAACAGCGCCCCACAGAAAATAGTCCAACGGTGTCAAATCGCAGCTTATTGGCAGCTAATTGACATCACCATTTCGGCTAATTAAACGGCCATCAAACGTTTGACGCAATAAATCGATTGTGGCATGAGATGTGTGGCAAGTTGCACCATCCTGTTGAAACCAAACATCGTTCACATCAATACCATAAAGAGCGGGCACAAAAAAATCGGTTGTCATGGTGCGATAGGTGTCTCCATTGACCGTAATAGTTGTGCCGTCCTCATTTTCAAAGAAATATGGGCCAATGATGCCTCCGCTCCACAAGCCGCACCAAATAGTCACTCGTAATGGCTGCATTGGCTTCTGTAAGACCACGTGTGTGTTTTCTGAGCTCCAAATACGGCAATTTTGTTTGTTAACGTACCCACTAAGATGAAAATGAGCTTCATCCGAAAAGATGATTTTTTGGTCAAAATCGACATCATCGTGCAGCTTCTCGTTGGCCCATCTAGCGAAGCGAAAACGAAGCGGATGGTCATGCGGCTTCAACTCTTGAACCAATTAAACTTCGTAAGGCGTCATACCGAGATCTTTTCGCAAAATTCGACGTAAACTGGTGCGTGAAATATTCAATTCTTGAGAACGATTACGAGTTGATGTTGATGGATTCTCACGCACACTCTCAGCCACAGCTTCGATATTTTCGTGTGTGTACGCACTGTACGAGCACGCTCACGTCTTGGCTCATTAACAATGAAACCAGTTTCACGAACTTTAGCAATAAACTTGCGTATACCGGGCACTGTTGGTCCTTCTCTGCGACCAAATTTTGTACGACATTTTCGTGCAATTTCCGATCAATTGTCTTTGTTTTGGAAACAAATTTCCAATAAATCTCAACGTTGCCCAAGCGTAAATCGATTCATTTCGTTCAGTGGGGATAATATACTGAATTTTGTGACAGAATAGAATGACATAAGTATTGCTAGATTCGAAATAACCAGTGGTTCAAATTTAAACCGATAGATGGCCCATCTGTTATATAATTTGCTCCGGGTCAATTTTAAACAAATCTTCATTGTTCTCATACACGTAGTAAATCACAACGGTCAGTCTATTCATATATTCGTTCAAGTTAAAGTGCATCGCTGATGTTATCTATTTACACCTAGACAATTTGCATGTTGTAATAATACTAGCGTAGGTATAATTAAATTACTTTTCTTTACATATCACGTCTCATTCTCACCATGTCAGAACAAATACACGCCAATCGCTTATATTTATCGATTTGTCAGTTACATGGTATATAATAGTCGATAAATTGTACTGGTTGTGGAAAAGGACGTCCATCTTGGGTTATAGGATTAAAAAATTCACAAAAGGGAATTAAATTTGATTAAGTGATCCTCTATATATTTGAGGTAGAAATAATGAGTCTGTATTACGCGTGTTTAATTGAGATTTTATTGCTTCTTTTACGTTATGTGTAGGGTCCTTGGAAGCAGTGTGAGGTGTTTTCTTGGGTGTTACTTGGAACGAGCACATGTTCCCGGCCAGAGAAAGTAGGGTGAATTAAACTGGATAGCGGCTAATCGAAGAAGAATCAAATTGCTTCATGATAGGCAACAAAGCACGTTAAAGTTGAATGAAGTACTTTGTTGAAGAATATGAGAAGTATTCTCTTTTGTGGGATCGTCCGTCAGAAACTGAAGAATCGAATCAGGTTTGTGAAAAGGTTGAGAAGCTACTCTAAATTTGTTACCCTATTTCGTTTATCTCAAGGCTTGTGCAAGGTAACCCTATTATTTCTTATTGTGAACGACGGATACGTTACCCTCCAGAGGCTGTGTTATAATCAAACGTAAATAATAGTTCATGAATTTATATTGCAAATTTTTATATTAATATATATTATACAGATTGTAATTTAAAAGAACAAGTCAGTAGTCAGTGTAATAGTACGACCACTAGCTTGTACTAAGTAACTGCATAGTGAAAAGAAATTAATAGATCTAGTCTTTTCGTTATTTTTTTTATTGTTAAAGAAAGCTATTTAAAACATGAACCTGTGTGACTAATTTATACGTCTACATGGAGAACCGTAGGATTAAGTTCCATTGGTTTTTTTTTGCTGTAACTACTTATTTATCTTAGATGAGATTCTGTGTTATATATATTATTAATAGTTAATAGAGTTTTCTGTTTGTACATTATTTAAATATATTTTCTTATATCAAGATACTGTGAAATCCCAGATAAAAGCGAAATATTCGAATGACCTGTGCCCATTACAATAAACATAATTTGATTTATTTGTCAGATATGACATAAAAAATCGAAGAAAGGAAGAACTCAAACAAAAAGCCGACATTTTAATAAGTCAAATTCCATGGTCTGTTGTATCAAAAGCACTATTCAAATCAGAGTAAACTTACTTGGCGACGGGCATCAAGCCGTTTACTAATAAATTGACCTATGGTAAGAAGATTCGTTACAGTAGATTTTTCACAAACAAATTCATGCTGGCAAGATGATATACTTCACATGGTATTAAAACAAAGACCAGAACAGATAACGTTTTCGAAAACCTTCTACGTCTATAATTATTAATATAAGCATTGTCAGGGATAAACACGAATTTGTTCTTTCAGATAAGTGCATGTTCGGACGATAAAGGGAAATATTGTTTTTTCATTCTTTGCTGTATCGTAAACGATACGATAGCCCAGAGAGAATAAATTCTCATTGTTATATCGTTCATATATATCTTTAATAATACCACAGTTTGCCTGGAGAGAATTGATATACTGGAAAAGCGTCGACAGTAACTGATTCTCAGACGTTCACCAAATGGTGTATGCCAAGTTTATAAGTGTTATGTCTATATATGCATCGTGACAATAATGCCATATTGTATGTTCGGCGGAAAGAATACGAACTTCACACTTTCGAAAAATTGCATGCTTGGGCGATAGAGACAGGTATTGTTTGATATGAAGAGTTCATAATTTTATGAAAGAATGTTTAATTTAATAATAGTAGGTAATGAGAGCAGAAGTTTTAAAGCCAGGTTATAGGGTCAATATTTAAACTGAGACAATTAATGTCATACATATATTGTCTCACGAATACTAAATTTAAATTTAATTACGTATGGTTTCAATGATTGCACTTCATAGGTCTGCTACATATTATCTTAACGACGTATTTTCAGATCATTTGATATATATGATTATTATATTTATATGATTCAATAGCTTGGCCACACAAGTTATACGACTTATTCTCGAACGAGTTCTTTCTTTGGGGTTATGTTAAATCGACAATTTATAACAATGATTAAATAAAGAAGATATAAGGTTGATACATAAGCTTATAGCATTTTTTATTTCTAGAAGGAGAATGTCTTGAAAAAAATAGGCATATGTCATATTTATTTTAATGTCGCATTATTATTTAATTAAATAATTTGTTTTTTATTGTGCAAAGATTGTATTATTTTAATGGAATGTCATGTAGAAAAAACAGAGTCGAGTTCAATAGAGGAGTTAATGCAATGGAAGTCGCTAGAGCCATTAGTGCGAGAAAGTGCAGAGAAAACATAATTGGGGAGAATACGGCATCGAAATGGTCTTTTCGATTTAAAGAGAATCATTTTGACATAAGCGAATCTCCATGTTTAAGAAAATCATTAAACTGTGATGAAAATCATCACCACATTTTAATTTATAATGATCTATGTCAATTTACTCGGAAATTTGCAATTACGATGAATTACCGCAATAAAAAAATTAATAAACTGTGAATAATAAAAACGCTCTTGTATAAATCTAATGGAAGAATTCAGAAATCATATATTCGTTCCCTGTAATGAATTAAAACGCGATGCCTTGAGACATGCTAATCAATCTGTTTATAATCGCTTACAGAGTATTGCTTGGAAGGTATAGAGGAACATTAAGAATAATTATTGTAATTTATTTCAAATAAATTCTTTTGTTGTCAGTTGACATTACAATATAATAATAATTATAAATAAATAGAGCAGGTTAGTGTCTGGTATGCTGACCAAATAAATTCGTTT
The DNA here is from genome assembly GCA_031893035.1 of Dermolepida albohirtum. Taxonomy (NCBI): domain Eukaryota; kingdom Metazoa; phylum Arthropoda; class Insecta; order Coleoptera; family Scarabaeidae; genus Dermolepida; species Dermolepida albohirtum. The sequence continues at coordinate 31,191 of JAVIWB010003227.1, read as the reverse complement.
TCTCTGTTAAATAGTATCTCTAATGACAAGGGTCCCTTGAGCAAAAAAAGAAAGCTAAGCTTTATGTGTAGAGCTTACTCTACTCTCACTCAGTAAATTTGTAAATTTATTGACTGATCAACGTTTTGATTGACAAAGTATAGAGTTTACATTAATGTAATTACAAATTTACAAATTTAATTTCAAATAAGTATATAAAGTAAATTATTAGAACTGAGTCAATTATAAGTTAATAATTTCTTTTCCCCTTCTGTACATATAGTTAGTTCACACTCAAATTATACAGAAATACCTGTACTTTCCAAATAAAAACAGCAATACAGCACATCAACAAAATAATTGCTATATATTTTAGCTAAGAGCTAACTTTCTGTCATCGCGCAAAATGAACACTTAAATGTTAGTTAATTACAAATGTTCACAGCCAAAGCCAAGAAGTTGATGAAGGTACTTTCTAAATTACTAGATTATCTATTGACACAAAAGTTTAGTACAGATAGAATTCTACTATTTATTGAATTAACGATTACCTAAATTCCTTCTATTAAGTTGCCTGACTTTAAAAAACACCTACTGGTCTCAAATAATTCTATTTCAGGCCTGTACGATCTTAAATGGTCTTGAACTAAAAGTACGGTATCAAATAAATGCATTCACTGTTACCTTAGTCTTAAGAATTGATTAAATACAACAAATTAATATGTATATATATATATATATATATATATATATATATATATAAAGGTTGTACGAATGTCTTTATCACAGGCGTTAGTGTTTCAATAGATCTTGATGGAGTGCTCAAATGTCTACACACACTTGATGGGCATGGGATTTCATATACACCTTTACTCCAGTTGACGCCGAGGGTAATGTTATGAATATTCAAAAGCGTTTCTTCAATAAAATGCCACCAATACAAATTCAACTTTTAATTTTCATACACCACTTGCAATGGACTTTTTTATCAACCGGGTCTAACTAATCTTCCATAAGGTCGATAAAATTTCGTAAATTAACTCTTTCCACAAAGTAAGCCTGATTACTTAATCAAGAATTGAATCATTAAATTGGCGTAAGAACAGAAACTTGTTTCCTCTTTCAAATCGGATGTATGTTAGAAGACAACGAATTTATATCATTAAGCATGAATAAAAAAGTGTATGCTAATATCATGGTCAAATAATTACAAAACTACACAGAATAATTTCCAATTAATACGAGGACAGTAATTACATGATTTGATTAATTAAATTCCATTAAACAAAATTAAAAAGTAAAAAAGTAAAATAATTAACTAGGGCTAACCGTCTAACGAGCCTTTAATTAAGTTAGGGTTATCAAATATATAAAGGTAATATTTCAAATATAAGTCATGACTATTTTACAAAAGGACATTCATTAAACTGCACCTATCGAATTTATGAAAGTAACGCTTAAACAATGAGCAATTTACTAAATAGCTCTTAAAGTTGCAGCTATCCAATTTGTGAAGGTAAAATTTGATAATGAGCAATTATTAGCAAGTAAATTAGAGTCATCAAATTTCGTATGCAATATTTTATTAGGAAAAAATTTATTACTATGTCCTTAATTAAATAAGTTATAGTGGTAAACTAAGTGTGAAACTTCAATAAAGAACGCTGAACGAATCAATAACTAGTTAAGACGAATAAATCTACGTAATCATTCTAGAATTACCTTCTACTTAGCCAACTCACCATCGAATTAAAACTATAGCAAAAATGTAGCAAATTAAAATCTAATGTTCTTGAATGGCCCCGAAATTAGACTGTACGGTTGCATATAAACTAAATAATTAACTCCACGGCGTGTGAAACAAATATAAATAACGATAAACTATTAACTGATATAATTACAAGCGTCCTGGATCCTCGCTTTAATTACAATTCCTTTTACCTCTATCTTTGATCAAAGAATTAGTACTAGATAATTTGTTTGACTCTTAAGCAATCAGGTAAATCTCCTTCTTCTTTATCACATGGAAACGAGATTTTCACAAAGACACGAATCTAGTCCAGGCAGGGAAGGAAGGGAAGAACCCTAAAGTCAACATAGAGACTATGTATTATGCCACTATGTAATATAAAGTTTACAAATTACATACCTCGCGGTTGGTTTTGAGAGTTAACTAATAAGAGTAATTTGTCTTTCCAGTAAGAGAAATACAAATTTCGACAACGTGTTTGCGGTTTATCGACTATCTGGCACAATCCGACTACAAGTCAATAAATTAATCGATCGACATGGTATTTTCCAACACCATCGTTGTAATATTTTTACTTAAATAATTATGCACAATTTGCATCCATATTGAACTTTTAATTAATGACGTGATCGCTGGTAAACTTCTTAAATGTACGGTTAGTAATCGATAAAGGGAACTAAACATGCAATTATCTTTTTCGCTGCTCTAATCGTGACGTGTCGAGAAAAAAAAGACATACATATATTATTACTGTAATTAATTTATTAATACCGGGAATAGCTTCAAATAAACATTACGGTAATAATAATAAAAACCCGACAGTCAAAATAAAAAGAAAGCATCGAAGACTTCAGTAGTATTGATTATAAACTTAGGCTGACAAATACGAGAGGGCGAGAGGAGTAACAGAGAATAAGAAAACGAAAGTTGATAGAATAATTATTCCCAAAATATTGCCATTTAACAATGTACAGCGGTGTCCGCAAAATATGAACACAACCTAAATTGTGCATGTAACAATACATTTTTCTATAATTACATACAAAATATATCATATGGACACCGCACCGCACAATCTCAATACAAACACACATAGTGAGTGTTAGGTTTTAATGGAAAGAATGCGCGCAATTTTTTCTGTATGTGCTTTACCGCAGATCTAGGTGCGTCACTGAGATTAGTAATCTGCTGATGATAACTTAGTTATCGAAATAATACGTATAAATAATGAACATTGATGTCGTATTAAAATATACATTTACTTACATTTTAAGTAACGATAGCGTAGTGTTTGAACACGTACTTAATCTGTCAATATGCACATGTATATCTTCTGTTTTTTCATAAACTGCCAAAATGTTATTTTTATCATGACGTAAAAATAGAACAATTATCGTTTACTAATTATTCATATAGAAGTACTGACTGATGTATCAGCAAATATATTTTATTTACTTCTTTTATTTTACATGTGCTTTGTATATAACACGTGTCTTAAAGTCATAAAAGTTAATAAGTGCATAATATAAAGAATACAAAAATATAGAACGAACTGCAACATATCAACATATCACTGACAAAATGGGGATGTAATAGCCTCTCAAAATCAGAAACCGTTTTATGTTTTTCTTAAATTCGTTAGTTAGATCTAAATGATAACGGAATGTTACTATAAAACTTGATAGCAATATAATTTGGTTTTCTATTAATCGAGCTGATAGTATTTAGTTCAGTAGTTGTGATGGTCTTCGTATACTGGCATTTATGTATATATGGGCAAGGGAATGCCAGAATTCCTAATTTTACAGTTTCTGTCAGGATATGTGTAGTTAAAATCGTCGATAATTCACAACTCAGAGATTGAAGTCCATGACGCTTTATTACTCGTTATCAGTAGATCGTGAGTCATTACCAATTGAAAGATTGAATAGTTTGTGATGAGTATATAGATTGCGAGTGTGATAAAGCGATTGATCAATTCGATTCTGCCAAATTTTCTGCCTTAAATTTTATAGCTACGTCAAAATTTTATAGGTATTATTATAATATACTGTCGAAATCAAAAATCTGATTCCACCAATAACACAATGCTTTGCATATGACTCAATGTAACAACAGCATCGAAAGGCACCAAGTTCAGAAGTATTGAATCATTTTTGTGAACAATAATGTAACTAGGAATAATAACATAAAGGCAGTAAAAATGTTTGTCTATTTAGGGACATGTCGACAAAAAAAGTCAGGTGCTCAGAAGAAATACGAAGAAGATCCAAAATAGCAAAATTTGCAATGGCACAGCTTACCAAACTATGGAAACGTCATGAACAAAAGAAAACTTAGTAAGAAGCATTGTATCTATCGTATTCACGAACGCTTCAGAAAATTGGACAATAAATAAAATTGATTTTCGCAAAATAGATAGCTTTGAAACATATTGGCGAAAAATCCTGAAAATACTATAAACGGATAAAAAAATCTAATGCCACCATTCTTAAAGAACTAAAAATTTCAGTGAGGCTGCGTATAATAATAAAATGACGAATACTTAAATGCTTCGGACACAGTATAAGAAAGGATGACTACTGATAAAAGGAAAGAACAATAGTGCTAAGAGAAGAGGAAAATTACTCACTCGATACCAAATAAAACTACCTTTAATATAGTGTAGGAGAGTAACGGAAGTCAAGCACGAATGGGCAATACTGTCAGAATCGATGTCTTGATTCATACTATTTATGGAGTATGAGGAGGAGGAGGAGGAGGAGGTATAGCAATAACTGCAGCCTTGATCAGCACCATTGCATTACGGGATGAATTCAATTTTTTTTTCGAGAAATTATAACTACTTAGCACATGACAAAACTTTACAAAACCACTACATATGTACATACATCAGTCAACATAGATCACTTCTTTTTAGAGCATATATCAAGATAAATACCTACGTGACATGCCAAATATTTCAGAATGAAATTTTATTTAATTCTATTGTGATAAAAACAAGTATACAAAATTATGTAAAAATGTCGTATTCAAATTAGATGTCGATTTGTTAATACTTACGTTAAAATTAAAATTTGCAAATATAAAAACCTTTATTTTGAGGTCCTTAATCTAGGCCGCTATGGATTGTTAATAAATTTGATATTAATATGTATGATATATTTGATTATTTTTTATTACTAAATAAACATTTTGCTCAAAAATTATTCAATAATAAATATTATGTTAGCCTAAATTTGAGTAATCAAACAGTTATGACATTTATAATACAGACCTTCTTCTGAACACATATTATAAACATAATAATATAAGCTATTTTAAATTATTGCTATTTTATTAAAGTAGCTTTTCACTTGTTGGACACCTATTATATTTTATTAATTCAATTTTTTTCTATAATATACTTTTTGCCTCCTTTTAGAGGCTATAAGAATATTCACATATTTCGCAAATTCTGTAATACTCCATTACGATTAAAATTTCTCACTTTCTAAAACTAGTGACACCTAGATCTTTAACACTTTCTTTTTGATATTTGTGTAAAATTCCTTATCATATTTTCATAAAGTAATTAGTTACTTACCAATACTATTAAAATGTCATTAATTACTTACATATGTATATATATATATATATATATATATATATATATATATATATATATATATATATATATATATATATATATATATATATATATATATATATATTTTTCTAACTTTAAAGCAATTCATACGTTACATTGCATACATATATACATACATAGGGCACTAGGAAAGCTTTGCAATATGGCGCAACAATGAATCGTAGGAAGCTACTTGTTGAGACATGTTCATACCCATGTCGATGGGCTCAATTATTCATTAGCAGTGAGAGTGTAAAATGCTTGCGATGGCATCGTGGTCACGAAATGAGATAAGGGCAGTTTTGCCTTATAATTTCGTGCGTGGTTTAAACATAGGCTAGTGCTTCGAAGAAATGACTCTTGCACTAGGTGATGTTTGTCTAAATCGCAAAACGATGGTATAGAGAATTTCAAAGGAGAAATTTAACTGTGGAGGATGCTGAGAGGCCGGGAAGGCCACGAAAGTCAGTCACAGAGGAAAATGTTACTACTGTGAGGAAAATGCTTGGCGAGGACAGGCGAGTGACCTACCAACAGATAGATCAGGACTAAATGCAGTAGCAATTCGTTCGATTCTGCATGATCATTTACACGTGAAGAAACTTTGTTCTCTCTGGGTACCGTATCGACTGACTGAAGAGCAGATGACACGACGTGTGACTTGGTGCCGGGAGATGATAAAAATGTTTAATAAGGGACAATCTCGGTATGTGAACAATATCGTGACAGGTAACGAGACTTGGCTGTACTATTACGATGTGCCGACCAAGGCTCAAAACAAAGTTTGGGTCTTTGATGATGAGAACACACTAGAAAATGATTATGATATTTTTCAAATTGTGTAGAATTGTGGAACGCGTCGTTTTGGACACACAAGACAGTCACAGCTAAGCAGTATACTGAACAGTGCCTACCTAAAGTCATTGGATCTATGAAGAACCTGCAGCCAAAGTCAAGAATGGACACCTGGTATCTCCATCACGACAATGCTCCAGCTCACCGCACCAAAGCCTGCACCGAATATTTGACCACGACAGGATTGGAACTTCTCTAGCACCCTCCCTACAATCCAGATCTTGCTCCCTGCCACTTTGCATCGCATGTGAAAATGAAGCTAAAAGGGAGACGGTTTTCCAGTGATGAGGACCTTCTGTGGGCTTGGGACAACGAGTGTGCTTTACTCCCTAGTGAAACTTGCAAAACTGGTTTAAAGAATGGTTTCGGATAATGGAGAAGTGTATTGAGTGTAGAGGAAGTTACTTTGAAAAAATTAAATAAACAAAGCTGTATTGCAAAACTTTCCTAGTACCCTTTGTACATGCACACAGACACATTTTACACGTACATTTTATAATGGTACTAAGCATAAAATTTTACTCTATCTTATTAAAACAAACTACAGTTGAACATATTGTACAATAAAAGTTGTTTAATAATTAGTTAACTCTTCAATTTGTTGGATAACATGAACATTGGTTTAACACACTAAACTGCAGAGTATACATACGTACACCCCACACTTTCGAAATCTAAACTACTATCAATACAAATTTACAAACATATAAAATATTTTATTTAATAAAAATGTTAAATAATAAAATGCAAAATAACTTCATGACTGGATTATTCTAACTGATGACAAAAACTTAGAATGAAACTTCGTCTTGACTTAATTAATTATAAAAATTATAATTATTATTTTATATTAAAAACAGAATTCTGTTCATTTTTTTGCGTTATCTGCTGTGTTAAGCTATGAGGATCAGGGAAAGTAAATCTAAATAATAAATTAACAGCTTCTTTAAATGTTGTTCTGATGTTACGGTCGAGCCCATCTCCTAAATAACCTTCGAGATGGTTTTTCAGATAATCCTTTAGCGAATGGTGGAGTTGGGTTTGTCGAAACGTAATATACACCACGTGCCCTGTAAAGAAACAATACGGTTTTCAATATATAGGAGACACTAAGGATATTGAAAGGACACATTATAAATTAGTGATATAATTTACTTCATTTTTTAATTTTTCTTTTAGCTTATTATTTTCCTATTGAGCGTTTATTTACCTTTTTCGACTTTTCGAATTTGTGTTTCTTTATATCAATTGTTTGTTTCTCTCTCTTCTAAAACATACGTCACGTAAAGTGATAAACAACATTTAAATATTCTTGCTGAGTGAAACATCATATCATTGCCGTCTAGATCGGCGAGAGCTTAGTGACATTTATGGTTACATTTTACCAATGTCTACTAATTGTGCAATAATAACAGTCGGATTGTTTCATTTATTGTGAAAACTAGAATATCCATCACTTATGGTATTCAGTATATATTTACCTAGACTTGAGGCTTCAACACAGTTTTTATATTGTATAGAATCGATGGTACTTACCCAGAGAGGGTTTTAGACTATATTCAACTGCTGGACAGATATAGTTTTATCTTTTTGAAGCAATGAAGAGAACGCTATATAGTCAAATTTGTAATAAATATTCTACAACATGAAATTGATTTTTCTGCTTTGCTCTCCCAGTTGTATTACCTATATGGTTGCACTTCATGAATATTATATGGAAGCTCTTCGAATTTCTGGTTTTATACAAATTTATTGCGGAAGGTTCTCTTTACTTATATGCTTATATATCTTTATATTGTGTAATATTATTATAATAATATTATTTATGTTTCTATGCTTTTTGTAATATCTAATTTGTCCTGTAAGTGGTGTGGACAATAAAGATATTATTATTGTTATTATTATTCTATGTGTATGGTTTACTATGTTTATTCTTACAATTTTGTCGAACTTAAAATTTGATACAAGTTCTGTAATTCTCAGTATCAACTCACACAAATTATTATAGAATTACAGAATCGTGGTTGAAATAAATCTTATGTACTTATCTGATTTTGTTATTTTTTAAATAATCTTGGTTGCGTGTTGAATTGCGCCCAGTTGTAATCAAAATATTAACAGTCTGGAAAAGAATAGAAATCAGACTTTCCAGATTAAGGTATTTGTAATTTAATTAATTAAATTCTGCGAATATGAATTTTGCTCTAAAAGTATGTATAAGTATATTTTTTTGCTACATATTTCAAAATGTATGTGAGTGTATTTATTTAATGTCTTTTATATCTTATAGTGTCTAAATTTTTTAATTTTTTTTGCATTATATAGTATTATTTTCTAAAAAAAAATAAAATTAACTATTTTTGTATTAGATATCTGCAAAAATTTTGTTAATTTTATAAGCAACAGAAAAATTAAATTCAAACAAAAACGTGTGGAATGCAGCTGTAAATCAATATATTAAAAACGTACGAAAGTTACTTTAAAATTACATAAAAATATTTTAATTGAATAATATGGACATTTCAACTGAATTAGGAAGCATGCTATGTGGATTAATAGAGTGATCTTCTTAACATCTAGTTTTTTAATTTAAACTTTGTATAATGTTTGAATGAAAAATGATTTTATTATTTAAAGAAACACCATACCTTGCATTTACATCTTAAAAAGTTTCCGAAATGTCTTAAAATGTTCACTTAATGTATAATTGTTATCGGCTTGGTAGTATGAAATCGTTCAATAACTTTATATTGTATTAGGTTAAACTAAATTCTTTTTTGGGTCGTAAATTGTCATTTTTCTGTGTATTAGATAAAGTTATGAAATAAAAATTTTGTGCATTACTATTTTTATAATAAAATCTGGTAATAATAATAATAAAGCGTAGCGTAAATTAAAATACAATATGTATCTCATGTTAATGTTGGAATTGAATTATTATTCTTAGAAACAAAATACAAATAACTTAAATTGAAACACTGTCACAAGAAAATGTAGCTTTCTTTCCGAAAATAAATTACATCGAATTATAATTTACGTATTGCTTTCTTTTCGAAAATAAATTATATTGAACTATAATGTATATATTAAGTCCATAGTCGTGGGATACAATTTATTTGGATCTTAAAAACTTATAGAGTACTTACTTCTGAGACACATGTTCTCCCATCAGAACATAATCTTCTCTTGTTGGATTGCACCATCCTACTAAGTAACTAACCAACGATGGACAAGGATATGCCCAAAAGCCTTTCTTTGTAACTATCGATTCTATAAAGTATGGTGTCACTTTTGTATGATCACAAGCCAATGTTTCTAAAATAAACACATGTATTATAAATTTGGTTAATCATACAAGAAAATTCGAAAACGTAATTTATCTCATAATAATAATAATAATAATATCTTTATTGTCCAACAGACTAGCCATTTAAAGTACCAATCAAACATTATGTACAGTGTACAAGTATTAAATAAAACTAGCTTAAATATATATGAAAATTAAAACATATAATAACAATAATAAATGAAAACTATAAACTTAAGTATATACATATTTGTAGGCAAAAAAAAGAACAGGTGAAACCAAAGTTGTACCACAAACTCTTCAACCACCGAAATTATTACCTATGAAAGGGATCTGGGAACAACCTATTCGCATTCCTACACATATGAGTAAGCTAAGCTTTCAATAGAACATTAGTCCTGGCCCTCGGAAGAGCGAAAGAATCAAAAGACCCAATAGAATGAGAAGGAACCAATAGACAAACCTGAGACAGTACAGAAGGGGCATTCACACCATTATTAATCAAGTTAATAAGAAACTTCGCACTGGTAGCATCCCTACGACAAGAGAAAGATTGGAAGCAATGTCTAACCAATAACGCCTCATGATCAACTCCCCCTTGGTGGGGATATACCATCAATCTGGTAAGATAAATACCTTAGAAATCTTTTCTGGATTCACTCCAGAAACAAACTCTGATAAATATAGCACAAATACCATACCATCGAGGCATACTCAAGCTTAGTCCGGACAAAAGCATAATATAAAACCTTGAGAGCTGCAATGTTATTGAAATGTCTGCAGGAACGCACAAGGAAACCTAGGGCACGTGTAGTAATATGATCAGTAAATTCCAATCTGGAGTCAAACAGGACCCCAAGATCCATAATTCCCGACTTCCTCAAAATGACAGTGTGATCAATGGCGTACTGGATAATAAGGGGATTATTGCTTATAGTAAAAGTGACAACAGCACACTTATCAGCATTAATAGTAATATCATTCTGCGCACACCAATCACTAATTATATTAAGATTATGCTGCAGAATCTGGCAATCATCATAGGATTTTATCCTAGAAAGAATTTTTTAAATCGTCGGCGTATGTTAAGGAATTACACGTCAGTAATTTAAACAAATCGTTTATGAAAACATTAAACAATAAGGGCCCCAAAGTGGATCCCTGTGGAACTCCAGAAGAAGCAGTATATACATCTGAGGAAAATCTATTATACGAAACATAGCAACTTCTGTTATGTAGATATGAAGAAACCAAATCAATTACATTATGGCAAAATCCAAAGCTGGATAATTTAGAAAGTAATACTGAATGGTTAATTGTATCGAAAGCTATAGCAAAATCAGTATAAACGACATCCACTTGCTGCCTGGTGTCCATTGATGCGCTAATAAATTGTGTTATTTCCACTAAGTTGGAAACAGTATATCTACCAGCAGTAAAGCATGCTGCTGGAGAGAAATAAAGGATTTCAAACAGTCAGTTTTTGGTGGAGAATGTAATCAAATATCTTAGCAAAATTAGACACAATATTAATTGGTCGTTAATTATAGAGAGAACAACGATCACCTTTTTTAAAAACGGGAACGATTCTAGTGATCTTCCAGATATCGGGAAAAGTTGAATGGCCAAATTAAATATAACAGCAAGTGGTTGGCACAAAATTGAAGCACAGTCTGTAATGATAAAACTAGGAAATCCATCGTGATCTGACGCAAAATCAACCCTGAGTACATTAATACTCAGAACAACATTTTTTTCTGATGTTTTCCGTCTGGGCTCTGTTCGCCCAAACACAGTATCGTATAATCTGTGTTTTAACTCACTATACCTGACGCAGGTATAACTCATTATACCTGTGTCAGGTATAATGAGTTAAAGTGCTTCAAAAAAGGTTTTAAAAACGTCACAAGTAACATCAGGTGATACATACAATACAATATAATAAATAGTAATGCAACCATAATTGCATTTACACATGGCAACATCAATTAAAGGAGTCACTTCTAAAGTAGTGCGAACACCAAGTGGTACACATGAAGTATTTTGAGGAAAAGCAATCAACGCACCACCACCACAAGATTTACCGACAGCACTAAGGTCTCGATCTTTCCTCGTAACTGTAAAAGAAAAATCCAGAACTTCATTATCACTAACATCAGGAGATAGCCAGGTCTCGGTTAGCAAGATACCATCCGCATTAATATTGTAACTCTTGGAGTATACTAGTATAGTTTCCCGAATGTGGACCATCACTCATAATTTTCGGAACTTCATGCACGTATCTGATAAAAATGTTAGTCTCTTCGGCTGTTCTTCGCTCATCCAACTCACACTTAATAGTCTTATAGAAATTTAGTTGCGAAGGTGTCCTATCCCTAGATACGAATATGGACTTATATCTTTCGTCATTCCTCAAATTTCTGCTCTTACGCAAAGCCTTGGCAACATCGTCAAAGCTAGGTAAAGCTACTTTAACAGGACGTCGACGGACACCTCCGGAGGGATCATATCTTCCAAGTCTAACAGGAGCAATCTGACGAGCCGAAAGCCCGAAGGCGGACAAAGCCCCGCCGACAAACAACATCCGCAGCAACCTGATCGGCTCTGCTGCCAGCTTCCAACTCAGGTAAATTAAATATTACCAAATTATTCTTTCTCCTGACACGTTTGACAACCTCATTAATTATGTTTTCAACAAACAAAAGGATTATGTATATTAATCTTACCTAAGCATATTTAAAATGCACATCTCCAAACGACGAGTTGCTGGTATTAATGTGTTGAGAAGCCATTGCTTTGCAATACAATATCTACTTTATTTTTAAGGAATCAGAACTATATTACCACTATTTAAAACTTTTCAAGGATGATCAAAGAACATGTATATTATATATGTAAAAGTTATAGTGTATTATTGTGGATACAATTTTACTTCATCACAAAGTAGGCCTCTGGAGGAAAGAGGCCTACTTTGGTGAAGGTTTAAGCATTTCGAAATTTTTAATATAAATAAATTTAAATATGTAAAATTCGATTTCAAAATCGTGAGTGATAGTAGAAAATAGCTCATCTCCCAAAAACTAAGTCTTTTTTATAAATTAATGAAAAACTTTGAATTATCTCTAAGTAAAATTTATTAATATAGGCTGAGTTCTAGCAAACATGATATTTTATCTTCTAAAATGATCGATCTGATTAAACAAGGTATTATCTCAATTTGTCTGCACATAACATAACTATAAAACTCAATTAACATATTCACATTTCCTATACTTTTTGTTAGAAGACATTTGGTTATTAATTGGCTATAGGCTAATGTAGATACATTTGGTATCCATATTACATTAATTGTAATACCAATGTTTTTACTTCAATAAAATTACTACATTCTGTCCTAAACTACAACCTTTTCACGTTATTAATTTTTAATATTTTGTCCACTCTGTTTCATTTGATGTTCAATTTCCTTGCAGTAATACAGAAATCCGTTTGGGCTTTGTTTTGTTATTTGTGAAACATTATATATAAACCACAAAATAGTCTAAAAAAAGGTGCAGATTATTTATTTTTCTATTTTCTTTTTAATATTATATAATTCTTTCTAATTTAATTTTTATTTTAATTTTTAACCCTTGAAGTAGCTATGAAAACTAAAATTTTGTCCAGCGAAACGTATTTCAAAATATACAAAACGCGGACCTACAATAATGTATAATCGCACTATTCGTGTACTTCTATAGCTCACTAATGGAATTTAGTGTACTGAAGAACAATTCAGGCAGTGAAGAACCTTTGTTTTGTATTAGTTTTTTTTTTGTATTTAGTATTGTCGACTATCCATTAGTTAGACAGGAGAGCAAGATTAGCATAGGTGTTTTACCAATAGTAGGGAAGGCACATAAAATAGTTCCAGAACGTCTTTGTAGATAGGCTGGAAGGGTTTTCTTATGTTCATGTATACGCTAATATGGGAAGTCCCTACCACGCTATACAAATTAAATGCGTCTATCTCATATAATACACAGCAAAATAAATTCACCTCCCTCGTTCTGATATATTGCAGAAGTTTTAGTACTTCCTTCACAATTCGCCAGAAGTGCATCCTTTGAGATAACTGATTTAACTAACTAATTTATAAATGTTGTCTAAAATAATATTTTTTGATAATTAACATTTCTTTGGATATTAAGTTATGTACACTGTTAGTTCATTTAATTAACTATCAAATTTAAAAAATGTTTATATTGTTGAATGTAATTATTTCAATCGAAGTATTAGTGTAATTTTTGACATGAAATATACACAACTTAAAAGTTGTTGTTACTATTATAAACATACTCACGAAACAATGTGTCATGCGCACATCCCGGTTGACTAGATCCTCCATTTATATAAAAATCGGCATGACCTGTGGGGCCCCACTGTCCTAATATTCCCGCACCGGTATGAAGTACATCCACAAAGTACGCATCAGTGTAGTCTAAATCTCTTGACCTATTGTTACCCATGTAAAAGACTATAGTGGGATCCAGTCCTTAAAAAAAAAGAAAGTAACTGTAAGTTTTCTTAATAGATTAAACTTATCAATCATTGTGATCGTAAATTTCTTTGGAGATTGTGGTCTTACCACGTTAATAGTTGCGTCCTGGGTACGTATACTTGTCATCATTAGCAAAAATTAAATATAATATCGTACATTAGCCAGCAGTAAAAACTACACAGAAAACACGTAAAATACAAACGCTGGATGTCACCAAAAAAAGTTGTCATTTCCTACGTGTTTTAAAAGCTAAAACGAATATTTGTATTTCTACACCTGCGTGTTCACTACTAAACCCTTTTCTACGGCCAAGTCTGTTCCAAGAATTTGTATAGGAACGAATATGGAATTTGGCATCTGTCTACGTTAAACACATTTTTGTTCTCCACTATAAAGATGTTCTTGTAGCTGCCTAACTCACGATAGTTGTTTACTATATTTTTGATTAATTTAAGCCAATATACGGTTATATTATAATTGTGGATTAATTTATTAATTAATTAGTTATTTCGCTTGTCTACTATCTCAACTTAATCATGACAAAAAATTAAGTGCTTGGCGTACAGTCCAGTAACGAAAACTTTAGTTTTTAAAGAACGCGGACTTCAAGTTGCCTATCAGTTGGAAAATTCTATCAAGTCTCCTTCGACCTTCAGGGTACTAAACTAACTGAAGAAATAATCCTGGAGAGTGGGGAGGAGTCCCTGTTAATTAATTCTAATTGAACGCTAGAACATTGCTACCCTAAAAACTCTAAACCAATACTGCAGCAAAAGGGAGTTCAATCAAATACGTCTGATGTTTAGTTAACTAAGACCAGTTGCAGTAAGAAAAGGTAGTTAAACTCTATACAAGTTTTTGAATTATACAGTATAAAAAAGATATTAATATTAAATAGGTATTTAAAAAAAGAGAAACGCTTTCTTTACAGTTCAGAACTTTATACTTCTCACCTATACCTATATATGATTCACACTAGTGATACAAAAGAAGTATTCAATAATATATGTGCCACCTAATAAACACTTCCCAAGAACAAAATAATAGCAATAAGTCGTATAAGAAAAATAATGTTTCGCTTGCTACTGAATTACTAGTTACATTAAATAATTGACGTTATGCATAAAAAATTGATTGTGGTCTATGAAATGTAAAAATTAGCTAGATTTAAAAAAGACTACTATGATTGGCTGATGGTATACTAATTAATTCAATTAACACGGCGAGTCAAAAAAAATTATAGCTATCCGTTCAACAAGAACTTAATGAAATTAGAGATAGCAGACAAATAATGGCGATATATGTCTAATGAATCAAGAACTATTTATTAACGAGGCCCTTAATTAATAAAAGTGAAGCTAATTAATTTATGAAGGTAAAGTTGGTAATAAGTAGATAAATTAAGATTATCAACTACATTAGAATTATGTAATCTTTAATAAGTAATATCAAAACAGGTTACGATAATCCAATCCTTTAATTAATTTATGGCTGTGAGTATAGCAATTTTGATTATAAACGCTCTCTAACGAGTCAATCATGAGTAAATTCTACGAAATAAATGAATAGATAATTATGTAATTACCTTCTGTTAACTAGCTTACTCTTAAATTTACACTAGGGCTTAAATGTCATAAAACCGGATCTAAACGCTTTTAAAGGACCCCGTAACTTGATTGAACGGTAGCATCTAAAAAGTAAAATAATATTAATTACGAACGTCTTTGCCAGGCTTTACTACTTCAATTCCTCGGTGTGATAGGACTGCAGATTAAGTTCTATCTTCATGCACACACTAACTCAGCCCGTTTGATAAATAATCAGCTACCAAAGAGTAAGTAAGAAACCCTAAAGTTAATATATGAGAAGAGACGAATTAGGCCACTATGTAATACAAAGTTTACAGATTACATACAAGATCGTCTTTTCGGTAAAATACCAATACTAATTTTTTAACCACGTGTTATCGACTTATCTGACCAATCTCATTAAGTCAATAAATTAATCGATCTGCATACCACTTTTTTCTAACAAATGCGTTGCCTGTATGTAATTAACATTCCAATGCAAATATGCACAATCATTATCCAAAGTTGAACTTCTAAATGGCATAAACGAAAAGACTTGTTAATGGACGCAAAGTAAACGACAAAAGAGAGCTGTATCAGACACCATTTTGCTTTTAAACAAAACAGGGAGCAGCCTGTTCAGGAAAAATGAACGTGCGAGAGAGCAAAATACCAACTCGTTATTAAGACCAATAATTACAAAACACTTCCAATCAATATTAGGACAAAAATCATACAATTTTATTAATTATACACAAAAATTAAAATATCGGAGGAATGTGTAACACAATCGTAACGATGAATGGCAAAGTGATGTACAATAAAAATAACATGAATAACGTGGTCAACGGAAACAGAAGACTGATCCCACGCTCGTGCTTGTACGAATTCTTCAAACAGATACGACTGTTTAAAAAGGTTTAATGGTGAACGTGGAAGTTGGGTAAGATGTAAAAAACAAGTGTTAGATTTTAATTTTTGAAATATACAGGAAATTATTTAAATATTTTTTAGTGATATCCAGTCTTTGTGTAGTCTTCACGTCGAGTGTTTCTAAATTTTTACACTTAATTTACAGCTTTAATTTATTTAATTATTTTTGCTAATTGACTATCAGCTATTAGCTATTATTAATACTTTTTTTCCACATATCTTATGCTTTATCGGCACTGCCAACTAAACATACACAAGGGTTTAATGTAATTACTGATTCGGAAGTAAACTGAACATTATATTTTTATATGATTTTATATTTTTTTTTGTTGTTGGGAAGTGCTTACTAAGTGGCACTTACATAAAGAAAATATTTTGGTATGACTAGTGTAAACCAACTATACTTATAGGCGGATATGATTTATTAGTGTTCCAAATTGCAATTTTTAGCGTTTCTCTTTTTTTTCATTTTGAATACCTATCTAGTCTGTACATATTTCTAAATACATTGTTAGGCAAAATTGTCTTAACAAGCACGCACAATAAACTTGTAATATTATTTAATTTTTCTTTTTGGTTATGAAAGGAACTCCCCTCTTGTGTTAACTAAGTACTGAACATATTTTATGGATCTTCTTTTTGATTCAGTATTGGCTAAAGACTTTCAGGGTAATAATATTCTAGTGTCCTATTAGATCTTATTCACAGGGACCTCCCGTCCTACTATCTAAGTTTTTTTGAGTTAGTTTTAGCGCTCTAGATAATATAAAGTAGATTATCCATACCATCTGCAACTATTATGTAATAGTTACTTTACTGTTATATTAAAGAACAAAATATATAAAATGAATCTGTGCACTTCAATTTTTTTTGCTAAATTACTTTTATTACAGCTGGCAACACAGATTAAGTATGACTCTAGAGGTTGGCTAGAAAAATTAATTTGTCCGAATTAACTTGATTAAATATATTTTACCAGAATATTTAGAATTTTGTCATACTATAAACTGTATTCTGTAATTCATTTAATTTTTATATTTAACTTTTGGAATATTTTTTTGCAAATTTGAACCAATTTGAAAATAATTTACTTAAAAATAATTTAAAACTTGCCTAATTTATTTAGTGAAACCTTCCTACTAAGAAATCTTTTAAAAAATATTTTTGTTTACACATACTTTCTTAAAATTAAATTTTGTTAATTTCCTTAAAATAACTTTTCAGAATCATATATTCATAGTTCCAGAAAGCATATTCCATAATATTCTTAAAACATACCATACCTATATGAAACAAAAGATTATACACATGATTTTCATTAAAGGACGAACATGTATATACGAGTATTTAGTCGCGAGCATTGTGTGTTGCAAATTGTGTTTATAATTTTTAAATTATGGTGTTGAATATCTTCAATTGAAAAAATTAGTGACTTGAAAAATAGTAACGAACCAGAGAAATTGGATGAAAATTAATTATAAATCCTCCAGTACACCACCGAGACCAGAATACAGAGTAGTTAGAAAGTGGGACGCAACTAACAGGTTATCTAAGTCGCAAATCAAGACGATGCTTACTGCTTTTTTGATATCGGCGGTGTAATATACTGGGAATTTGTACCAACTGTGCATATTAACAATGTGCTGGCTGTTAATTCTGTGTGTTGCTAAAAATTTTGAAGCATTTTTTATTCGATCGGAAGTATCTGAGAATGGATGGTTGCTGCGCTACAATAACACACAATTATATTAATCATTTATTATTCGTGAATTTTTGGTTACGAAAGATATCCTTTGTTAAAAACGAAGGGTCAAACCAAAATTATCCATTTCATAGGAATTCCCGTACTTTGTACTAATTATTACCTTCCATTTTTCCAGTAATGGAATTTTTAAATATAGGTGGAATGACGAGTTAGCTTGAAATATGTATGTAACACGTCCTCATGAACATTTTTAAGATGAAGATGTTAATATTATGATTTGAATACACTAATAATGTTTCCTAAGATTACTATCACATAATGTCACAAGAAAAGTACTTTACTTTTACTTGTATTATTTCTTATTAGAGCTACATGATATTAAATACATAATATAACAGCATTTATTTTTAGAAATCTGTATATCCAACAAAATGTTGTGCATAATGTGGTCCTAGCACCGGAATTATAATCTTAAAATTTTATATAAAATTTAACTATATGTAAATTAAAGACACTTCATTATATTTTTTTCATGGTTGACACAGTCGGTTTTAACCAAAACAAGTGGCCCGCTCATCCGACCCTCCTTTCTAGTACCTTAGAAACATCTAAAAGGATATTACTTCGTGGGTAGTAAGCTATCTTTGCCACTTAGTTATTCCCTATCCCTACGTCTCTCCTCGCTCATGGCATTCAAGGATTACGAGTTCGGGAATTTGGAGAGCTTACCAATTTTTGACTACATTATCTGTTTGTTATCGATTCCGTCAATGATGTGGATATATTTTTCATTTTGTCAACTGCTCTTTTAAAATGTTCTATGATCAATTCTTTATCCATAACTATTCTCAGGCATTCAATATTATTCCTGGATATTATTGTATTTCTTTGGAACATAAACTGGACAGCATCTCTCTTCCTACGTTCCTTTAAAATATCTCATTTTAGCAAATAGTTATGTTTTTTATAATAATCAAGATCTTCATGTTGAAATGTTTTCACGGACATTTTATATTATGTAAAAGGAATTCAATTATTATTATCCAACCTTTATTTATATTCTGCAAAATGTAGTTGTTAATTTGAGTTTAAATTTGGTTTTTATATTCACACAAATTCAAAATCTCTTAGGAAAGTAACTGACATTATCTTCTTCTATTTATTTCCATATAAACTGGAATTAATTGTTAATGAGAAATTCTACAGTCTATTGACAGAATTCAATTTATAAATATAAAAAGAACAAAATTCCTCTTCCGCTCTTAAAAAAAAACGATTTCAACGAAACACCTTTAAGTAAAGTATGATGTATAATTATATCATCTTCAAATTTCAAGTATTTGAACTCGAAATTCTAAAACTTTTAGTCATTATAGTACATATATAATTGTTTATAGATATAAATAGCTGCACTTAGATATAATAGATATTATTGAACCTATTAAATTCAAAATAGACTTAAGTGGGTGAAATGTAAAAGATACCTTTTATTTATAGATATCCCTTATACATTGCACGCTATTATAGATAAATCGTACGAACAAATAACAAGTTAATTAAGTTAAAATAGAGATAGTAACGCCGATGACCACTTCAAATGCTACTATTTAATCGTTAAAAACAGCGCTTGTTAATCATAAACTATTTGATACAACGATTCCGCTATGGTATCTTTATTTAAATCTATTTTTATAGCTCTTTTTGTATTAGTAATACAAATTGATGCAAAAGAGGTAGAAATTCCGCAAGGAGTATTAAAAGGTGACGTTCGTACTAATAGAGATGGAAATACTTATTACAGTTTTAAAAGTATTCCTTACGCTAAACCACCTTTGGGAGCATTGAGATTTAAAGTAAGTAATTCAGTTTTCATATAGTTAATACGAAATACGTTATATTAATATGAAATAGAAACACATCGGTTTAGGTGATAACACAGTTAAAAATTTCTGTACTAATTTGGTTTACATATAAAATGAATCTGCATTATACGAATCGTTATAGTACATTTCATGTCTCTTTACTTTTTGTGTAGATACTAAACTCAGAAAAATAACAATATTTCGCAGATTTCTAAACAAATATTTTATTCAGAATATTAACGTCTTTTGGAATATTGTTTTATTTTCAAATCGATAGTCTTTGTGCGATAGAAAACATTTTTAATGTAAAATAATCTTTTATGAATCAATTATATAAATAAAAGGCAGCTAATAATAATTAATTATTTAGGTTAGTGGTTGGTATGAGGGACATTCAACATAGTATAACATTCGTTTTAAAAATTATGTTTCTTAGGGAAAAGTTCTTCGCTTTTTCGAGATAAATTTTTGCATTATATAAAACTGATATTTTAACGTAACCTCTTAATATGTTCTACACATAAATTTCAATTTATATTTTTTTTGGTTTTGATAATAGAATTCGCATTCATTGAAATTAATATGAAACTAAATTACTAATTATTGAAGTGTAATAATAAATTTTATATCAAGCAACAAATTAGAAAATTGTCATTTATTGTAAAATGGATATGTGGAAAGGCTTCTGAAGAATAGAAAATCTTATTAAAGTAAAAATATCAATATGAAAATTGTCATAATTATAAAACTTACTATTGTCGAAATAGAATGCAGCTATTAATATTACATTTTCAGGAACAAATTTGATACAATTTTGCACATAAAGAAGGTTTATAACTAGAGACCGGAAAAGTAAGCACAAAAAATAGCCAAAAAAGTTCTTAAAAAAACATGAAATTTATCAAAATAGGTATTATAAAAGTTCAAAATTTTAAGCAAAAAATGAAAATACAACATTTGTAAATTTTTTTTATAAAACTTGAAAATTTACAAAATGATATTTAAAAGCACTTAAATATTAGAATGAAATAGGGTTTTTACAATAACACTTAAAGAACTAACACATAGAAGCAAATGTGAAATATTTAATACATAAAAAATCTAAAAGTTATTCTTGATAAAAGCTATTAATAATTAAATGTTGTTCCAAATGTTCCATTGTAAAATTATGTCTCCTGTCACTTAGAATATTTTTGTATACAGAGAAACTTCGTTCTACGTCCACGCTGGTAATCGGAGCATATTTAAATTTAGCAATAATCGCAGGATCCATTATAAAATCAGGCACATTGTTACCACTCAAAATGGTGGATATTTTTTGGAGTATTTTGAATCCTTCATTTTTTGACAAAGTTTGATCCACCTTCGTCTTTATTATTTGACCAATGGATCCTGGAACAGCGTTGATGGCATCTTTAAAAGTTTCGATTATATTAATTGATTCTACCAAAGAAACTTCCTGCTTTTCAAGTGATTTTATAGTTGCACTTACAAAAGTAAAGTGACTTTGAATAAAAGCCAAATTATTTTGAAGTTCAGTCTGTTTTAAAACCGCTTGGCAATCTTGAATTGACTTACTATCTGTTGACTGAAATTCATTTATTAGGTTTTTAAAGTTTTCAAAGTTAATAGCGTTGTACAAGGCGGCATCTAGCCAAGTTCCCCATCTGGTCAAGACAGGTTCTGGGGGTAGAGCGATGTCAGGCAATCTCTCTCTAAACAACTGTACTCTTAAAGGAGCTTTGACAAATATTTTTTCCCATTATTGATTAACTTATTCACTAAAGGAAATTGAAGTCGTATAGTTTCTGCTACGCGATTCAGTCCGTGGGCTAAGCAGGTACAGCATATTAAATTTTCATAAACAACTTTAATATTAGATCCAGCCTTTATCATGTACGGCGCTGCGTCCGAAAGCATTAGCAAAATTTTTTCATTTGGAACCGCCTCTGACAAAAAGAAGTTTGCTAGTCCTTCATGAACAAACCTTGATAATGTATTACTGTTTGACTTGTTCAAATTTTTCGAACTTATTAGAAAGCCCTTTGTGGGAACATCTTCATTTAACACCCCTATAATTAAATTTGCGACATATCTTCCACAGCTGTCGGTAGTTTCATCAACAGTAAACCATATATAATTATTTCCAATTATTTCTCTAATTTTCTGCATGGTTTCGTTGTATGCGGATACAACATAATTTTTACGAAGAGTGCTTTCATCTGGAATTTGTCTTTTGCAATACTTCTCCAGAAAGTTTCTAAACGAGCTGTTTGTTAGTTTATATAGGGGAATGTTCGATTTTATCATAGCATTGCATAAATCGAAATTGAATTCTTTTTGTTCATTCTAGCCAGATACTGATGCTATAGAAAATGAAATCGTTTGTTGTTTTTCTTTTATATTTTGATACTTTTTTAAGAGTTCTTGATGCAAATGTGTTTTTAAGTGCTGCGTTACATCATACTTTTTAACACAAGCAATCTACAATATTAATAAAAAGTTTGCAGTCAAGTAATACATGCACATACAAAAAATTCAAATAATCTTACAGTCTTTATGCATGCTTGACAAAATATTCTATTTTCAATCTTCAGCTCCTTGTGACCTCTGATCCGGTCTTCTTTACTCGATTTTTGTTTAGGCATGATATATCTTTGAAAACTTAATTTTACAGACAATAAGTGTAAACGCACTACCACACAGAGAAGACGAAATAAGAGTGAATCTATTGAATAAGTAGAATCGTAAGTCCAGTGTATATAAAGAGGATTCCCCACCGGATGAACACCGATAAAAAAGAATCCCCGACACCAATAAAAGTAAATCTGGGAATCCCGAACGAAATCGTTAACTCTTTCAGGACGGCCGCCGTGCTGCCGGTGGGCAAATGTTATTGCTTTTTCCGCTTGCCGTCCCGAAATGGTTAATAGGAAATGTAAATATTTTTAACGCTTTTAATTACAAAAATAATATAATTAAGGAAAAACAACAAAATTTTCTAAATGTATTTTTTGAAAATTTAAAAAAAAAGCTTATATAAGTTCAAAAATGAAAAATAAGCACAAATACCCAAAAAAGCGAAAAAAGCGTAAAAAAGGTAAGTGGAAATTATTTCTCTTTATGTAATTCGTGCAGAAAATTAACACAATCACTGCTGCTTTTGAAATTTAGCATAAGCAAAAATGCGTAAAATCCGGTCTCTATTTATAACTAATATTAATAAATATACACAGTTTCACTTATTTTATTAATTACTTATACCACATAACTATTTCGTTGCATAGTAAGTTCTTCAGATGTTTAAAGTAAACTGTGTTTTCTTCAAGAATCTAAAGAAGTTTGAAGTACATTCCTTTTGGCTGCGCAATAATATTCGAATATCATCTTTATTCTACGATTTGTAACTGCGTTCAATACATCAAAATGGTTTCATGGCTAGTTGATTGACCATCATTAACCTAATAGAAATAACACAATTTAGTATTGAACGTATATATAGATGGAAATAAGTTGACATTTAGACTAAAGCTTTTGATACTCTGGATTGTACCCAACTTTAACAAAAATGTCTTCCTTTGGTTTCCATTCTATTATAGTCAGTCTAATTACATTTTGCTTATACTTCTTATATATACTGCAATAGATTTAACTTAAATTATTTTACAGCTCAATTTAGGTTCCTCAATGTTTACTATTTGTTTAAATAATATTTTATCTTTCATTCATTATAGAGTCTTGGGTACATTAAAAACCATAAATACAAAGGGTACTAGAAAAGTCTTGGAATACAGCTTTGTTTATTTAATTTTTTCAAAGTAATTTTCTGTATACTCAACACACCTCTCCATCTTGCGAAACCAATCTTTAAACCAGTTCTGCCAAGTTTCACTAAGAAGTAAAGCACACTCGTTGTCCCAAGCCCGCAGAAGGTCCTCATCACTGGAAAAGCGCCTCCCTTTTAGCTTCATTTTCACATGCGGGAACAGTGCAAAGTCGCAAGGAGCAAGATCTGTATTGTAGGGAGGGTGATCGAGAAGTTTCAATCTTGTCGTGGTCAAATATTCGATGCAGACTTTGGCGCGATGAGCTGGAGCATTATTGTGATGGAGGAACCAGGTGTCCATTCTTGACTTTGGCCGTAGGTTCTTCATAGATTCAATGAGTTTAGGCAAGCACTGTTCAGTATACTACTTAGCTGTGACTGTGTTCTGTGTAATCAAAACGACGCGTTCAGATCAGGATTTTCTGATAACTACGGGTGTGTCCTCATAATCAAAGAGCCAAACTTTATTTTGAGCTTTGGTCGGCACATCGTAATAGTACAGCCAAGTCTCGTCACCTGTCACGATGTTGTTCCATTACCGAGTTTATACCTTATTAAACTTTTTTAGCATCTCCGGCACCAAGTCACACGTCGTGTCATCAGCTCTTCAGTTAGTTGAGGCAGCACCCAGAGAGAACAAAGTTTCTTAACGTGCTAATGATCATGCAGAATCGAACGAATTGCTGGTGCATTAGGCCTGAACTACCCTCTATCTGTTGGTAGGTCACTTCTTTTGTCCTCGCCAGCATTTTCCTCACAGTAGTAAAGTTTTCGTCATCCCTCTCAGCAGCCTCCATAGTTAAATTTCCCCTTTGGTATCCTCTGAAAATCGTTGTGCGATGTGGGCAAACATCACCTTGTGTAAGAGTCATTTCTTCAAAGCACTGGTCTATGTTTACACCACTCACGAAATTATAACGCAAAACTGCCCTTATCTCATTTCGTGACCACGATGCCATCGCAAGCACTTTACACTCTCACTGCTAATGAATAACTGAGCCCAGCGGCATGGCGCGGCGGCTACTATGCACGTATGAATATGTCTCATCATGCAGCAACAAGCAGCTTCCTACGATTCATTGTTGCGTCATATTGCAAAACTTTCCTAGTACCCCTTGTATTTAAGTCAAATATCATTAATAACTGGTGCAAATGTTTATTTACAAACAAACATGCTATTATTAATTATTTAAAGGGCAATAATCCACTCATTATAATTATACTATTGGTTGAGATGACGTTTCAAGACAATTTAAAATAAAACATATAGAAATGCTTTTTAATACTAACACAACTTACTAACCATATAATTGCTGTCTGTAATTCGGCGTCTCTGGCATTTAGTTTTGTTATTAGAACATGTAGAAATTTACTGGCCTCACCAGCTTTCAAATTCGTTAGTGCTAGGTTCAGAGAAAATATACAAGGGATTTCTTAAATATCTCTTTTTTATTATGCATAATGTTTCTTGACATATCGTAGAAAATTAGCAAGTAATCGATTTCAAATTAAATTTGTCAACCAAAAAATTGATTCGTTGTCGTTAGTCAATTTACATTTTATTTATATTTACATGTTTAGCACAAATAAGCTGAAGATAAACATTTTCGGGAAGACACTTTTATTTCTTATTTTTATCTTCTTCTTTATATAAAAAATTGTATGTGATTTATTATTGTCATTATCTTGTATTTAATTATATAAACATTTAGTAATTTTTACATTGTCCTTTAAATGGTGTTCTGTTGGGCAAGAAAGAATTATTATTATTAAATATATCGCGTCCTATTTAACTTTATAGTAGCATTGAAGAAAAGGGCCTAGAGTAGAAAGAATTCTTTTTCTATTTATTTAATAACAAATTACACACATAAAAATCCACATGCCGAATAATTTTTTTTAAAACTGAAATACTTTAACAACATATAATTATTAATTAATTGTATGCATAGCCACCAGAAGAAGCAGATGGTTGGGAAGGTGTGAGAGATGCTACAGTAGAATTGCCACAATGCACGCAGTTTATGTCTGTATTTGGTTATTTGACTGAACAAGGTCAAGAAGATTGCTTGTATCTAAATATATACACACCTGGGGTAAGTTAGATAGCTTTTCAGAAAGGTATAATTAAAATACAAAATGCATTAGATATCAGTAGAAAATATAACAGGAAAGGCAGTAATGGTCTTTTTATATGGAGGCAGTTTTTCAGGAGGCGACGCAAGGGAATATAGTTACGGCGCTGATTTCCTTCTTACAAAGGATATCGTTCTGGTAGTTATTAATTACAGGCTAGGGGTATTTGGTTAGTCATAGTAGTATAATTAAGCAGTGTTACATATTAACAGAAATTATTTGAATATTTTTAGGTTTCTTATCACTGGATAATCCTGATTTAGGAATTACTGGAAATGCAGCACTGAAAGATCACGTTATGGCTTTCAAATGGGTAAAAAAAAATATCCAATACTTCGGTGGTGACCCAAATAATATTCTGATATTCGGTGAAAGTGCTGGTGGGATAAGTGTAAATCTTCATATGCTCTCGCCAATGTCAGCAGGTAAAATATTGAAAAACTGTTAAAATCATTCAAAATAAATTCATCAAATTTTAACTAGTCTAAAATCCGTTTCAATATGAAGTTATTAAGTTTCTACAAAGTCGTTTTTATAAATTTTTTATTGTTAACAACAAAGGAACTATCGTTAATTAATTAATTTAATTAATTTATGTGTATTTAATTAACGATGGAGTAGCAGAAAATAATATAATTTTCATTAAATTTCCCATCGTGAAACTAATTTATATATTTATATATAATTACGACATCATAACCGAACTGCGGGTTTTTTTCAAATAAATATTAGATCTGTTCCATAATACGATTTATGGCGCGTTAAAGGACTCGAAGTTACACTGCCTGGTGGCTTAATTGGTAAAGCAGTCGTCTAGAAAACGGCAGATAGAGGTTCGAGTCCTTCTCCAGCGCAGAAATTTTTAATTAATTTCTGTGTATTTAATTAACGATGGAGTAGCAGAAAATAATATAATTTTCAACAAAGGAACTAATTTAATATAATAAAATGATTAAAACAACATTTAAATATAGAAACAATATTATAGGATTGCGTTTAATTGTTTTCTACAACTTCTCAATTTCATAATGAGAGATAATAACCATGGACAGCTTCTCCCTTCCATTTTTCTTAATGTATAAATATTTTCTAAACCTAGTACTTATTTTAACAACAGAAGCAAATATAGAAACTTAAGATTCTCTTTCTGAATTATACAATGTTCATTAGAAGTTTGTATTTACTGAGATATTTCTTAGGTTTATTCGATAAAGCAATTTCTGAGAGTGGTGTAAGTCTAAATCCCAACACTTTAAGCGAAAATACCAGAAACAACGCATTAATATTTGCCGAATATTTAGGAATTCAAAGTGAAAATCATGAAGACATGCTGGTGTCGCTGCAAGAAGTATCAGTGGATGAGCTTTATAATGCTGAAATAGTAATTAAATTAAATTTTTAAAAAATCTTAATTTTATTTTTTTTACTCCGTTAGGCTCTAAAGCCAAGCTATAGTGGTTTAACATCTCCTATACTGGAAATAACTGCCAATACGCCAGCATTTATTGAGAAAAGGCCAATAGATATTATTGAATCAGGAGAAATATCCCATGTGCCATATATGATAGGTTTTAACAGCGCTGAAGGTTTGATAAGGCTTCAAGGTTCGGAGAATTCAACTAACGATGGAGATGACCAAGAGCCAAACTTCGCTGGTTATATACCTGCGGATTTAAGAATCGAATCTGGATCAGAGACTGAAGAAGATATTATTCAAAGATTCAAAGATTTTTATTATAGTGAAGTAGAGACTTCCAGAGATAAAGTAATAGCTGGTATTACACTATTTACGGATTACATTTGCACATATCCCTTATACAGAACAGCTACCAAACAACTAAAGACGACGTCTTATCCTATTTATTTCTACTACTTTAGCGCTGATACAAATTTAAATTTTAAAGCAGTCAATCCAGGAATGGTTCTCTATCCAGGTTTGTATATATGACTAAATAGTGCCTAATATAATATAGTGAACGAACCATTTCATAACTTTCAAATTTGATATGTTTGACATAGAAACTACTTTCGAAATCGTCGGAGAAAATTGAAATCCATAGCAACTACTATCACTTTTATGTTATTAGGAAGCTAAATTTGATAATAATATACAAAAGCAAACACTTTTTAAAAGCCTAAGCAGAAACTTCATTTACAAATAGCATTGTGGGAATTAAGCATAATAACACTTGCAATGCATTTGTTTTTGTCATGAATATACTGGTGATATTTCTGATTCTTGTATATGGAATAGAAGTTTCCTAAACTTATTTTGCGTTAAATAAAATCAAAATTTATTTTCTAATAACAACTATATACAAATTATTACATCAAATTATTTTATTATTTACCGAAAGTTAATAGCAGCCTGATTTAGCGTGAAGAAGGTCAGGTAATTTTAGACTAAACTCATATGATTATTTCAATAAATTTTGTCGATTACTTAATATTATACTCATTGCAATTTTTTTAAATAAATAAATTTATGCAAATAATATCAATTTCTATTATATAAATAAACAAATTTCTGTTAAGGTGCATCTCATTTTGATGAATTGGGATACTTATTCCGTGTGCCTTGGACGCCAGTAGATATTATAAAAGACAGCCCAGAAGATTTAGTCTCAAGGACTATGGTAGATTTATGGACAAACTTTGCTATCTATGGAAATCCGACACCAGAAGGTTCAGACTATATATGGGAACCGTTCCAAGAAGATCAATTTAATTATCTTCATATCGATACCGAAGGAAGTTCTCCAAATATAAACTTATTACCAAACAATATACAACTTTGGTCCGAAATATATGAACAATACTACCCAAAATAATAATGCTAAATAAAATTTGAGAGATTTCTTTTTGTTTTTATTCTAATCACTCGGAATACATTTATTAATGAATGTCTAAGAAGAGGATGAGTGTACTAGATAATATTTTTTATGTTGAATTGGAATTTGTATTCAAGTGTAACATTAAAGTTTCTAAGCAATCGCCATTATTAATTTACATATTTTTTTATTATTCTAAAATTGGAAGATAAAAGTTATGTGCATACATATATGACTCTTCAAAATACCATAATGTAATCATTAAATAGATTTTGGGGTAACAGGGAAAAGAAACCTAGTTATTGTGATTCATACCATAGATGGGTTTAATTAAATAAAAAAAGCTGTTTTAAAACTCTAAATGTTTAAATGTTTCTAAAATAGTTATTATGTAATTTGGTACTATCTGCTTCTGGGTTTCCGGGCTGGAAATATCTGTTTAAATGTTTCTAAACTGCACTGAAACTGGTGAAACCCAGAAGCAGATAGTTATTATGTAATTTATGAATATTACTTACATACGATAAAATATTAGAATTAGCATTCCTACATACATGGATCAGGTGCTATAAAAATGTACATGTGATTTAATAATACTAAAAATCCTAAAAGCTTTACGTTACCTAATGATTAGCTGAATCCGAAAATGAACTTTAAAATACCACAGGACGTAAAATTTCTTCGCATATGCATTGTAAGCGTATAATAATACCTTGATCTCTACAACTAATTAGTAGTAAATGCTCAAAGTGCACTTTTGAGAATCTGCGAGACTAATACTAAGAAAATCACAAAGGCATATAATTTCTAATCTTCAGGTGCATTTTTTACACTCACATTTAAATTTTTTCCCTGACAATCTTGGAGCTGTAAGTGAGGAACAAGGGGAGCGTTTCCACCAAGAAATAAAGGAGGTATCAGGGTCGTTGGAATATCAACATGATGGAAGATTACTGTTGGACCCTTCTACGAGCAACTCCAGAGATCATATGAAAGCAAAAGCTACACTCGAACTTTTGCCGTGAAGAGGTTGAAGAAATACAAAACTTTAGATTAATAAGTAAAAAACTGTTCATATCCAAACTTACATTATCATTGTAATAATAAAATGTTAAATTTTTCAATTATATTCTGATAATAAATTACGGACCTTTAAATCTTAAATATATATTTTAATACTATCATACCCAATAAAAGATAAAGATTGCGAAAAATTGGTACGTGGTAGAAAAAAACTGATTGAAAATTTGGATTCAGCACACCAAAAAACATAAGAAACAGGTTGAACTTTGAAAAAAAATTTTTAAAAATATTTTTGATTGGCCTATGTTATTAAAAATCTTATATCAAACGCATAATCACAAACTCTGTGTCATCTCAAGAATATCAAAGAGAAATCTTTTCTAAGGCGCAAAGTGGGATTTACAATAAATTTCTTAAAACAAAGAAATTCTAAGAATTCATTTTGTACTTTTTCGATTAATTTTAATAATAAGGTAATCTTTAAGAGTGAAGCTAATTATATTTATACATGAACAAAATATATACTCAATGACATTAGAAGTGTTACACCTAGAAGGAATAGTTTCCTGGACGTGATTTTTTGGTAATGTGATAAGCTTAAGTCAAGAATGAAATGATCAGATTTCCAAGAAATTTTATTAACATTAATTTGAAAAAAAATCAATAATCTGTTTGGTGACCCCGTAGCTGTAGACACTCCTGTACACGTCTAGGCATCGACAAAATAAGATGGTCGATGTCTGCTTGTAGCACCTCGTTCCAAGCAACTTGAACTTGGTGGATTAACTGTGCCAGTGTTTGTGGAGGATGGTTCAAATTGGTCAGTCTTCTCCCCATTATGTCCCACACATGTTCGATGGGATTTAAATCCGGTGAACGGGGTGGCCACGGCAAAACATTAACGCCAGCTTCTCGTAGAAAGTCCATAGTACGACGAGCAATATGTGGACGCGCGTTGTCTTGCTGAAAAAGGACGTGTGGACAGCCATCTAGATAAGGCAATAAAATGGTTTGTAGGACGTCATCAACATAACGCGCAGCTGTCATACTGCCCCGAATAAACAGAAGAGGTGATCGGCTTCCATATGCAATAGCCCCCCAAACCATTACTCCAACAGTCCTGTGCACATGCCTCTCAACAGCAAATCCAATATCACGTCGCTCTCCACGACGGCGTCTTACCCTCTGACGTTTGGACTGGTGCAGAGAACGGCAGCATTGGGAAGCAGAATGGCATAATGTCATATT
>JAVIWB010003226.1:0-42289 GCA_031893035.1 Dermolepida albohirtum | reverse complement strand
GGAAGTGTTTTTATCCTCTTACACAACACTTAAACATGTCAAGAATGAAATGACCCACACATAGCTATTGTGACAGAATTTTTGAACAATAAAAATGTCAAGTGAATAACACATTCACCGTATAGTCCTAATATAGATCCAAATAACATCTGTCTATACCTTCAAGTAATTAAAAGAGATTTTACCGATGAGGTTTCAAATAGAATTGGATTCTGTAAAGCCTTTAGAGGCAATGTTAAAGAAGTTCTTAAAGAATATTTTTGAACAATGGTAGCACAGTTGAAATAAGGTTAATGTTACAAGGGAACTACTTATGTAGAAAGTGATAAAATATTGTTTCTTAAGATTAATATATGTATGTATGTGTATAAAGTTTTAGTAGTGCTAGTCCTAGCCTTTATTAAAAATCCATCGTAAATTATAAATATTTGAAAACAGAAATGACATCAGAAAATTAATCGCGAAGGGTGTTACAAAATACGCGGATTTTTTTAAGAATAAATAAAATATAAATGACGCACTGAATTTGTCTAAGTATGTGGGCATATAAAAAGTGTGTTGTATGATATTTATAAAAATGGCTTCGTACACGGTACAACAACGCGTTCAAATTGTTGAATTATTTTATGAAAATCAGCGTTCTGTGAAAAGAGTTTTTAGAAAGTTACGTGAATTTTATGGTTTACATAATCGTTCATCTGAAAGCACTATTGGTCGAATTATTAAAAAATTTCAAGAGACCGGTTCCGTGGAAGATCCAAAAAATGAAAAATACAGTCGTAGTGGTCGTTCACAAGAAAATATTGATTGGATCAACAACATGGCGTATTTTACACAAGGATTTAGCTCTGAAGGCATATAAGGTTCAAATAACACAGAAACTGGAGCCATTAGATCATTTAAAACGTCGTTCATTTGTAAATTTCATCAATGAACAACCAGCTGATTTTTCTCAAAAAAGAATGTTTTCCGATGAGGCACATTTTGAACTTAGTGGCTATGTTAATAAACAAAATTGCCGTATGTGGGGTGAGAAAAATCCACGAATTATTCATGAGAAACCTATGCATCCTAAACGAGTTACTGTTTGGTGTGCATTATGGTCAGGTGGTGTAATTGGACCTTACTTCTTTGAAAATGCTGCTGGTGAAGCTGTAACTGTGTATAATGACCGATATCGTCGGATGATAACCGAATTTTTGTGGTCTGAATTAATGAATATTGATCTAGAAAATATGTGGCTTCAACAGGATGGCGGTACACCTTTGCATACGAATGAATTGATTTATTGAGAGAAAAATTTCCTTTGTTAATTGGCCACCAAGATCATGTGATTTGACACCATTAGACTATTTGTTTGGGTTTATGTGAAAAGTCAAGTTTATAAAAACAATCCACAATCAATTCCTGCTTTGAAAGATGAAATTATTCGTGTCATTGGTGAGATAGAGCCTCAATTATGTCATAATGTCATTGAAAATTTTAACAAAAGAGTGGACGTCTGTGGAGCTGCAAGAAGAAGCCATTTGGCGGATATTATTTTTCGCATATAAATGTCGTAACTGATACTTCAATTACCAATAAAGAGTTTTCGAAAGTGAATGCAAATTATGTGTTTTATTTATTATTTAAAAAAACCGCAAAATTTGAAACAGCTTTTATTAAAATATAATTTTTCAAAAAATGTTTTTTGTAAGAATTTGATGAGTATAAAGAAACCAATACTGTATAAAATAAACAAATCATTGACGTAAGCGAAAAGCAATAAAACGAGAGGATATGAGAACTATGCATGTAATTAAAAAGTCCAAGTATAAGTAGTCGTGTGTTTCCACATGAATTTCGACAACTAAGTTGTCATCATCAGCAGATAATTAATCACAGACAGAAAAAATTAGAAAAGCTTGAGTGGTGGTAGTCCATGCTAACCTGTTTACTTTCTGGAATGTAATGGTCTATCAAGATTCATCCACGACAACTACGCGGGCTAAAAAATTAT
Source organism: Dermolepida albohirtum (assembly GCA_031893035.1). NCBI lineage: Eukaryota > Metazoa > Arthropoda > Insecta > Coleoptera > Scarabaeidae > Dermolepida > Dermolepida albohirtum. The sequence goes on along the minus strand of JAVIWB010003226.1, from coordinate 40,290 downwards.
CACTTTCATTTTAAAAAGGTTGAAAAAGTTCTTGCGAAATTTGACTTATTTATCAAACATCCACTGCGCCTTAGTTTTGTTAAAATTTAGTTTTCGGGAATAACAACTTGAACACTGCAAAAATTATTTCCCCGGACATTGTTTATTGAAAATAAACATTAGTATTATTTTTATTAGTATTACCATATGTTGATCATTCTAAAGTAAATTTAAATATGATTCATAAGTGAAGGCTAGAATAAGAATTGTAGATGAAATAATAATAATAATATAGTTGCTTCGTAATACTCAGTTACTAAATTAGCCGTTTAACAGATCCAACATAATTGCATAGAATAATTTACCCATACCACTTCAAAATTTATTGAGAATATATTATGACGATTAGAAGTAATAATTCCAGCTAATCTATGGTGCGCAAAATGTCGATATTTTTTTTTTAAAAATTTTATATTTTATTTGTGATCGTATTTAGAATGTTGTTCTTTATTGTTGACTCGTGTTACATACATTTGCTTCAATAATAATAACATTTAATAAAAATAACTTATTTTTTATTTCTGATAGCTGTTTATAATGTTTACTTTAATCATCTAATTTCATTTATTAATATTCTTAGAAATAATATTTTATCTTATGCTTTTCCTTCGGAAGTAGTTTTTGAAATAAAATTTCATGTTATTGTCCCTGATTAAGGTCAAATAAAAAGCGGTACTTACATTAAATAAGAAACATTATATGGCGACTGATGTTGTGTGTATATATAAGAAGAAAAAGTTGTTTACAGAACACGACCTTGATATCGTATATTCACAATTTTCCGCTTCTTTCATTTTTTTTCGTTTGGTTTATAAAATTAATATGTAAATCACTGTGAGTAGAAATAATAAACATAAAAAAAACGCGAAGTTAAATATATTTGGACATCTGTTATTATATGTGTCAACGCATCGATGGCCCCTTTATGCATATTTACGTAAGGCGTGCTGATTAGTAGCTGGTAAATTTTAACAAAAGGTATTGTTATTAGAATTGGAAAACGATTCGAGGCGTAAGTCATTTAGCACGAGCCAGTTTAATTTTTGTGCAAGAGTTTGTGGACATAAAGATATGTCAACAGTAGAAATACATCCTGGTCGAGTGATTCTGGTAGGCGTACCGTCATTAAAAAAATACATTGTGAATCTTCTACTGATTTGATTAGAATATTGCATGCATTATCACATTTAGAAGAACCAAAAGCGTTAAAATTTTTACAAATCAAAAACGGTGACGTTGCTAGTGAAAAAAAGTTACAATATTCTTCATAAATAACAATGTATTGTACGGTGCGATATATTGAATAAATTGAAAATTTATATTGGGGTAAGTTGACGCCATATATAATAAAACTTGCTCATTGAAAAGTTTGCATTTATCTCCTCGTACTTAATCGATTTTATGTATTAAAATAGCTACTCCCGCATAACCATTTATTCGATCTTTTCTGGCATTATTATACGAGGATGGTCCCAGACGTACCCGACCCAGCAAAGACAATAAAAATTTTGGAAAGAAATATATTTTCAACATAATCTCCTTTTACACTTTTCCCAGCGATGTTCAATAAGTTCGATACCCTTTTTATAATAAAAATTGTTTTGCTCCTCAAAATAGCCATTAACTGCCGACATCACTTCTTCATCGTTGGAAAATCTTTGACGACTGAGTAATTTTTTGGGAACGGAAAATAATCCGAGGGGGCTAAATATGGCGAATAGGGTGCATGAGGTAACAATTCAAACTTTCATTCATTAATTTTGGCCATTGCAATAACGGATTTGTGATCTGGTGCATTGTCTTGATGAAACAACACTTTCTTCTTAGCCAAATGTGGTCGTTTTTGCTTGGTTTCTTCGCTCAAACGTTGCAATAAATTCGCATAATACTCGCCATTGATAGTTTTTCCTTTTTCAAGATAGTCAATGACATTCCACGCGCATCCCAAAAAACCGATGCCATAACCTTGCTTGCCTGCAGTGAAACGGTCTTCGCATTCTTTGGAGCCGGTTCTCCTTTTTGAGTCCATTGTTTTGATTGTTCTTTTGTCTCGGGTGTGAAGTGATGGTCACATGTTTCATTCATGGTTATGAAACGGCGCAAAAATTCTGCTTTGTTGCTATGAAAGTTCGCTAACCACTCAATTGAAACATCTTCACGACACTGTTTTTTGCTCGAGTGTGAGCAAACGTGGCACCCATCTTGCACACAGCTTTCTCATGTCCAAATTTTCAGATAATATGCCATGTATAGCACTTTTTGAAATGTCTACTATGTCTGCTAGCTAGCGCACTTTCAGTCAACGATCATCCAGTACCGCTTTGTGGATTTTCGTCACCTCATTTAGTCGACCACTGCGATGCTCGTCTTGGCAGCTAGTACGACCTCGTTTAAACTCTGCTACCTAATATTTCACTATTGTAAACGAAGGAGCAGACTAACCCAGAGTTGAATCCAGTTCAGCTTTTATATAGGTTGAGCTGAGGCCTTTCAAATAAAAGTATTGTATCACGTAACGATTACCAATTTTCTCCATTTTTACAAATTCACTGAAAACGTTCACTATTGATGGCTGCCAAACAAATACTAAACAACGTGGCGTCTTCAAACTTGAAACATATACTTTATAGATTGTGTACTTTCTAATACAGTGATATTTTTCAAACAATTACCGCCATCTCTAGTTCAGGCCGCGTACTTATGGGACCACCATCGTATTTGACTTTTATATCGTAATAAGACTTTTACCAAGTTTCACATAAAATGGGCATTATGTTTAGTAATAATTTATTCTAAACTAATATTTTTGGTCACTGCTGATTGGCCATTCCATTGAACTATATTTAGTTGCGTTTCATTTGCAATTTTTAAGCAGAAATTTTAAAAGGACGAAAAAGCAAATACTGAAATTTAGATACAATTTAGAAATGAACATCGGTTTGATTAATGTTATATTTCAGAATAATTTGAGGAGCAGTCTTCAGGTGAGATGATATCTGTTATCTGTAGATGGAACACACGCACTTTTGAGTATTTTGACGATACATTATAATCTGTTTTTTAAGGTGGATCCTTTGACTTCTCTAATAAACTTAATAATTAAGCTAGTTAGCAGTTGTAGATTTAAACCTAAATCTTTTATAATGGATAGAATATCTTGTTGCCCTTTCGCTTCAGTTAAAAACTTACAGAAAGTATCGTAAATAAATTTTTTTTTGTTCTGAAGTCAAAATTATTTTAAATTCAGTATAAATCGATTATTTCAGTAACTTTTCTTCTTTTTTGAACGACGTTTAGTGAATTTGGGTTTCTAACTATTTAGTTCGTCTGCACATGAGTCATGAAATTTACTAACTACACTGATTCGATTCAACTCATCAGGCGAACTAGTGGCTAATCAATTAAGGATAATATAACCCCTTTCCACAATAATTTTCGTGTTCTGTATACGTATTGCGATAACTAAGTTGTCATCATCATCAAATAATCACAGCGTCGCACCTAGAACCACGACAAAGCCCTCACATAGACAAAATCCGTACTAGACTTACACCATCAAAGGCCAAATACACACTATATACCACAGTGTGTGTACACCGTCGAAAGTCAAACACACGCTGGAGTGTGTAATGTGTGTTTAGCTTTTGACGGTGTAAGTCTAGTACGGATCCTGTCTATATGCGGGTTGTGTCGTGGGTCCAGGTGCGACACTGATTAATTATCTACTGATAATGACAACTTAGTTGTCGAAATACGAAATTTATCTAACTTGTAGGCCTTTTTTGGAATTTAAAATGTTTAAAACTTCCCTGTTTGTAGGTACTGTAAGACTATCATTTAAAGGAAAAGATTGAGAGTAACTTAATGTGTTATTCACTTTATTAGTTCCAGCTGGTTCACTATGTATTTCAGCATTGAACATTATTGAATTAAAAGCAATGTTATCTGGGAATTTCCCACAAATAAGACCCACTTTCTTGCATATAAAATCTTTCGTTTGATCCGTCGATAAAAAATTCTGAAAGTATTTTTATTATATGTAATGGTTAAAGGTTAAGGTAATTTATTAATTGTCTGGAAATTAATAAATACTTGTCTACGGAAACTTAACTGTTTCTAATCCTGAGCATTTAAGTTTCTGTTCAACTATATCATCGGGAAGACACGGTGAGACATACGAAAGGATAACCAGTTTGAGCGATTTTAATGAATTTTGCAACTGTGAATTTTAATACCATGTGAATAAAGAATTGATTTTCTTGATTGTAAATTGTTATATATTGTTTTTTATCGACAAGATCTTCATTAAATACATAGTTCATTTTTAATTTAATTGCAATGAATTATCTCTCGAATGCATACTAATGATATAATACGGTTTTTCCATTGACTTGTAATAAAATGTAAAACACAGAACGTAAGAAGTGGATCATTGAAGATATTCGGAAGTGCAGTACTCTTTCGTTTTACAAAAATCCAGTTCATATCTCATGATGTTTACGTTATTATTAAAACAAGACACCGAAATCTTATCCAAGGAATTAAATGAAGTTTTAATGACAATTTAATTACTCCGAAAGTAGAAAGTAGCTCTATGCAGAAAATTATAAATAAAATATGTAAATAATAAACCGGCGTCATTTAAAAATACAAATTCTACATAATTTGGTATGAAGTTAAGTTTAAATTTGCTGAAGATAGTATAAATGTATGTAATGAATCAATCACATGTCAATAATACAATTAACAATGTTAGCACTTTTCTATATAGTAAACAAAAGGTTTCGAGATATAACAAGAATACTGAAAAATAAATATTCTGAAGGACCTAACGACCCTGCTCTTATTATTAATGTAGATGTTACATGGTAGATAGATTAACATATCAATTATGTTTCAAAGACCTTGTGCTTACGTAGTCTAGCCATAAATATTGTCAATGTTGAAATTGTACAATTAATCAGACTTTCATAGCAGCGTAAACTTATAGTCGGAGATATATAATATAATAACCTAGCCGCTCAGGGAACACCATTTTTCGTAATAATAATTCACGCCTTCACATCCTCCTACAGCTTAACGCCAATTACGTAGGGCGCTCGTGGGGTGACTTAAGACCTTTGTCGGTCAGCATTCGCTTGAACGGCAACAAGCAGTTGTAAATATGAGTACTATTAGATTCTCGGGCTCTCCGCGATGTTGGACAGAAGTTCTTGAAAGAATCAGCATCTCTACGTTTCGATGACATCTCAATCATCTTCTTCAGGAGTTGTTTTGTAGTGAAGCGTCAACCTGAAACTGTCTGTGACTGCTTCTCTTGCTGCTTTATATACTGGCTGGTTTCGGTGTAATCGGATATAAATGAGTTTTTATTGCTTTCTGAAAAAATCGGTCCAGGTTTAATGGGACTATAATTAGGTGTCATTAATAATTGATTAATGTTAATGGGTTGTTTGTTTGCCGATATTTGACAGGATTGTTTTATGGTAGGTTCCAGGTGGAAGAAATGCGTAAACTGTCGTTTCTAGTATTCAAGGTGTTCCCTCGTCTTTCAATCTCTATTGCCTCTCTGTATGTTCTTGCTCGAGAATTTTCTATAGATGCTATTGTCCTTGTATTTTTGAAATCTATTGAAAGTCCTGTTGTGATACCATGTTGTACTAGTATCGACGTAGTAGTTTTGTTTCGTACGTCCGCAACATGTTCCTGCATGCATGCTGAGATTCTGCGATTGGTTTGCCCTGTGGAGGTACCGCGAAGATATTTCATACACGTCGTGATATTCGCACTTTATTTTGTCTTTCGGATTTTCTAGCATTGATGCTATGGTATGGCAACTATCTATATATTTTACACGTCTATCTACTGAGGCAGTGAATTATATATGCTTAGTCATGATTATCTGGACTTGTATTCGTTATTTGAAGAATATATTCTTTATGCAGAGATCGCTGTTCTTTCGGGTAAAATGTATCTACATTGTAGAGGAAGTAAATTCCATTTTTTGGGAATACGCTTACATGAGTCTGTAAAGTGAGCTCCCACTGTACATCATAATATCATTTTTTGTGTTAACCATATCTCATACGCTGACACAAAGGCACCTCATAATATTACATCATAATGTAAACGAGAATATATTTCTGCATGGTACACCGACTTTACGTAGGTTGGTTTAAAAATGTAGAGGATGATAGAGAAAAAATCAATTATTTGAACCAATTTTTTTTTATTTTTCAAAATATTCGTTTTTATGATCTATGAATTTCTGCATTCGGTGGAACCAATTCCCAAAACATTGGGCCCATTGTTCTTCGGTCACATCCGAAGTTTTCGTAGGCGTCCACAATCGCTTCCCGGGTATTAAGTTTCAATCCACGCATTTTGTCTCTTATGTATGGGAATAAAAAGAAGTAACAAGGTGCCAGGATGAGTCATCAATTCCGTACGTGAAGCGATCGTTTCTCGCGCACTTCTTGGAACACAGTTGGCAAATAAATGGTTGTATATAATTCAGCATTGACTATGCGATGATCCTCTAGCGGAATAGTAGCAAATGACCGGCAAAAAAAGAAGCCACCATTTTCTTGCCAGAGCTTCGTTCGCGTGCCTCTTTTGTGGGTTTTTCCTCGTCTTTGAACACCCATTGAGGCGACTGTCGCTTACTTTCCAGCTCGTAACAATAAATCCAACTTTCGTCGTCTGTAACGATGTCGACTTCTGACTTCGGTTGAATTTATTGAGCATTTTTTGCGGCAATCCATGCGCTTTTTTTGAGCTTCCGTTGAATTGTGTGGTATTCATCGAGCGCAAAGGTTTCTGACGGCAAAATGATCATGCAGGATAGTTCTGATTCGGGTCATACCTATGCCCCATGATGTCCGAATATCTCTGTACGTGCAGTTATTATCTGTCTTTATTATGTTATACACGACATCGATGTTTTCTAGAGTGACTGCAGTGGCAGGCCGTCCCTCACGATGCTCGTTTTTGAGTGAAACACGTCCACGCTCGAATTCATTGTACCACCGTTCGACAGTTGCGAAGGATAGTGCTCCATCTCCAAAGAACCGCTTGATTTTTTGTGAACACTATTGTCGAGCGAGATCATCTCTAAAATCGCAGAAAATTCTGTCTCGAAAATTTTCGCGCGTTAATTTCATTTTTCACAAAACACACTTTATTTAAAAAGTTACTAAAAAAAGACAGTAGCATATGCTAGCAATCTGTATTCGGACTAAAAAATCTCGGAAGATACGACAAAAATATTTCCGACAGGAAACACCTTACGGGAAGTAGTTGAACCACAAAACTTTTAAAGCAACCTACGTAATGTTAGTAATGATAGCAGGACTTCCCATCGACGAAATAGAAGTGCCTTGTTTGAGATGACACATGTTAAGCCATCACAATGTTCATAATAAATTGTTTTGGAGATGTACGCCAAGAAAGTATATAGATCGCAAGATCTCTATTTATTTGCATATGTACGTCTTCAACATATACTTATCTGGTAAGAAATATCACATATTTAGTTTTTTTTACAACCTTAAGCTTAATTTTTTTCCGGCAATTCACATCACAGAATCTGTAATATGTCATTTGTTAGATTCTCTCCGTCATTAATTGAGTCTAAAATAAGAGAAATATTATCAGCATACATGGTTATGTAAAAATCTAACAAAACAAGACATCATCAATGTACAATGAAAACAACATTGCGGTTAGTACTGACCCCTGTGATACACCATCATCGTACATAATGAGATTTAATCACTTCAGTGTATCCAGGAAGTACATGTAAATTTAATTTGTACAAATTATACTCTGTTATTTAAGTATAAGGCAAATCATTTATTACTCGTAATATCTTTCATTTTTTTATTAGCACTTTATACTGTACTCAATCGAAAGCTTTTTGCAAGTCGCAAAATATTGCACATGGAGTACTTCTTTGCTCGATCTTGTTTAGTACTTCATTATAAAAATTAATTAGAGCGGTAGATGTGAATTTACCTTTACGAAATCCATGTTAATACTCCGACAAGATATGATTTTTATCTCGAAAGGAATTTAGCTTCTTTCGTATGTATTATTCGAAAATTGTTGGTATTACTGATATGAGGTCTGCTACAGGTCTGTAATATAGAAATATGAATTCTACATAGGTAATTTTGATAAAGCCTGTGGTTGATTAACTTAATCACTTAAGGTTGGTATATAACACCTTTCCACATTAATTTTCGTATTCTGTATACGTATTTCGACAACTAAGGCAAAATTACCCGTACGAAAACAAATTCCGCACATGATATGTACCGTTGAAAGTCCAAAGAATACGAAAATTAATGTGGAAAGGAGTCATATACCAACTTTCGGTTATTAAAAAAAATAGTTTGAAGAAGGAAATTAGTTGACAAATTGGATTAAAAGAAATATTACTATAAACTTAAATCTGCTGACACGAGAAACAAAAAAAAATCGATACAAGAGAGCATATGAGAGGAATCAAGAAAATCATGTACGAATCTCCACATAAATTTCGCACCATGAACTTTCCGACGTTACCATAGGGATTTCATACAATGTTTACTTAGTAACAATAAAAGCATATGTATTTAGATACTATGCATGAGCGGCCACAGAAGATGATACGTCGCCGGTGTATATCGGGCGTATTGTAGATACAGTAAGTTTAGTTATGTACGGGTTTTTATTGGGTGAATAATCAATATTTGATATTGCATTGTAACGTAATTTTGAGCGCAAAATGAAATAATAACAAGCCACTGTGCGTAAACACTGGAAATAAATTTATCGGATAATTCCTAGACCTAAAATATGATGGTGTTGGTGTGACTGTTTTAGATACGTAAACACATATAAACACAGACTTACAAAATGATATCCAACATCTCAAAAGGAGTTTTGTATAACATACAAAGGGTACTAGGAAAGTTTTGCAATACAGTTTTGTTTATTTAATTTTTTCAAAGTAGTTTCCTATAAAAATTATAAAAAATTATTCCGCGAAAATGATCTCGGTTTAAATCCATTTTTGAACTTGTCAACTTCGACAGTTGTTGTGGCTACAACACTACACGTATCGTACCGAAAGCTGGTCAACCACTTGTTCACAAATGCACTGAAATAAAAAAAGCGATGTTAAATTAACTTTCATTTATTTATTATTATTTTTATGAAATATCCCTTCATTGTTGCAGTGTACAAAATAAACACAAACAAAAAGCATATGAACACACAAAGCAGAGGAAGAAAAAATTATTAAGTGCTCGAAAAGGACAAATTATTATCAATCAAGTTAAGTACAATCTTAAAATTAGTTCAAAAAGCATAATGATACATATGGAAGAAATTACAGGAGAAAAGTGAATGCTGTCACAATCATGTAGATAGTACGAGCAGACAAATACAAAGGGTACTAGGAAAGTTTTGCAATACAGCTTTGTTTATTTAATTTTTTCAAAGTAATTTCCTCTACACTCAATACACCTCTCCATCTTCCTAAACCAATCTTTAAACCAATTCTGCCAAATTTCACTAGGGAGTAAAGCACACTCGGTGTCCCAAGCCCGCAGAAGGTCCTCATCACTGGAAAACCGCCTCCCTTTTAGCTTCATTTTCACATGCGGGAACAGTGCAAAGTCGCAGGGAGCAAGATCTGGACTGTAGGGAGGGTACTCGAGAAGTTTCATTCCTGTCGTGGTCAAATATCCGGTGCAGGCTTTGGCGCGGTGAGCTGGAGCATTATCGTGATGGAGGAACCAGGTGTCCATTCTAGACTTTGACCGCAGGTTCTTCATAGATCCAATGACTTTAGGCAGGCGCTGTTCAGTATACCACTTAGCTGTGACTGTCTTCTGTGTGTCCAAAACGACGCGTTCCACAATTCCACTCGATTTGAAAAATACAGCTACAATTTTCTTCTTTACAGATCGTGATTTTCTGACAACTACGGGTGTGTCCTCATCATCAAAGACCCAAATTTTGTTTTAAACTTTGGTCGGCACATCGTAACAGTACAGCCAAGTCTTGTCACCTGTCACGATGTTGTTCACATACCGAGATTGTCCCTTATTAAACGTTTTTAGCATCTCCCGGCACCAAGTCACACGTCGTGTCATCTGCTCTTCAGTCAATCGATGCGGCACCCAGAGAGAACAAAGTTTCTTCATGTGCAAATGATCATGCAGAATCGAACGAATTGCTGGTGCATTTAGGCCTGAAGTACCCTCTATCTGTTGGTATGTCACTCGCCAAGCATTTTCCTCACAGTAGTAACGTTTTCCTCCGTAACTGACGTTCGTGACCTTCCCGGCCTCCCAGCATCCTCCACAGTGAAATTTCCCTTTTGGAATTCTCTATCACCTGAATATCGTTGTGCGATGTGGACAAATATTACCTAGTTAGTGCAAGAGTCATTTCTTCGAAGCACTGGTCTATATTTAAACCACGCACGAAATTATAACGCAAAACTGCCCTTATCTCATTTTGTGACTACGATGCCATCGCAGGCACTTTACACTCTCACTGCTAGTGAATAACTGAGCCCATCGACATGGCGCGGCGGCTACTATGCACGTATGAACATGTCTCAACATGCAGCAACAAGCAGCTTCCTACGATTCATTGTTGCGTCATATTGCAAAACTTTCCTAGTACTCTTTGTATAATTTATATGTTAACGGCTTGTAATTTGACGGAACAGTTCCTTTTCCACTATCCTAAATGGTAATAGTGAAGAAGGAAGCGTTCCGTCAGTTTTGGAGTATATACAATGCAGACTAGGTATTGTCGAGCACTGAAACGTTATGAAACTATTTACTTTTTGCGGATGTCGGTAACAAATCTGCTCTAAAAAATAAAGAACTGGTTAAGGTGTGTTGAGAACACAGATTGTAAAAAAAATTATATTCTGAATATTATTGAATATACACTGAAACCTCTTCAACAGTCTCCAACAAACCCAATCATCTTTATTAGCTAGTCAAAGCTATTCAAAATGAATCGGCTAAGCTACTCACAGTATAATTCTAAGTTCACTACAAAATTTTGAATTAACAATAAATCAAGTTGTAATCTATGTTACTGATGCCAGCTCGTCGATGCTTTCTGATGTTTCCTTAAACATGAGTGTCCCACTTCATTACATGTAACGAGCTTGTTGGTTTAATAAGCAGCACTAAAAAGTTGTCCAGATACGTGAATTTCACAAACACTGTTGCGGCGTACAAGAACCACCGTAACCAATTCTTACACGCTTAAGGCAAGTGGTTAGAAGCAGTTTCCTGTTATTCACAAAATTTTTGCACAGTAAAATCCTTAGCATTACAATTCAACACAAAAGAATCAATAACCATCAAAGAAAGCCACACAAAATTTGATAGTGCTGGTGTTCACAAGGATTTACAAACCTTGCAAAATATTTCATTAGCCTTAACTGATCAAATGAAACAAGTGGATCAGGGGAGAACAGTATTATGTACTTTAAATGACGATAAAGTGTTCGAGTATTGTAATGTATTACGTATAAATAAAAATTTTGCCAAATTAAGAGACATTTACTATAATTCTTCTTTCCTCAGTTCAAGGAACATTTTAACTACACAAATATTACATCAATATGCTCTGAATAATCATAGTCTCTATAGAACATTTTTGAAACGCGACGACCATCATTTAATGAGACGACCGAAGGCTTATGTTATGTTGTTGATGTTTAATCGAGGCTATTCAGATTGTTAATACTTCTCTCGTAGATAAGTGTTTAACAACAGTAATAACATAAATTATATTGCTTAAATAATTGTATGTATACTGTATTGAGGTACTTATTGTACACCTTTTGTATGTTTCATGATGTATGCGCTTTTAAAATTGCAATACCCCATATATCGGTAACGGCCTAGACTTCCAGAGGCATCCGTATCAGCTTCGCTTATCACGCTCATCATGCATGGTGTCTAAATTTCCCGGTTTAGTAATGATTCAAAATAAATATTGCGTTCGGGGTAGATGTTATCCAGTATAAACGGAAGGTATTTCAAAATGCAACGTTCTACCTTTTGCATCAATGGATAATTGTAAATAAATTTAATGGGGCAACTAAAGAGGTGAAGTATATTGAAGTTTATTAATTACAAATGTACACATAACTTTAATCAAGTCGAAATCTCTGAAGAGTTAACAAATACGCAATACGAAATCTAAAGTTTTAGATGTTGTAAAGCAAACATTATTATGAGCGACAAAACTTAAAAGTGAATCGAATATAACACCACGGGTTATCACATTATTAACCTTATTGAGAGGATTGTTATTTATACAGTAGCCTAAATCGATACACTTCATTTTCGTCGTGTAAAAGGTAAAAGGATGTTCACCAACACGTAAATGTAATTTACATGTGGAACGCGGAACTCCAGCGGAACACCCGACAATCAACAATTATCTTAAAAGTTGTAGTAAGGAGGAAGTTACACCAGACGTCTACAACTTTGAATGTAAAATTGCACGATCAATCGACCCGAAAATACTGCTAAAGTCAATATATATAACATCAACTTGGCAACGAACATTGAACTTCTGACTAATAAATTGACAGATTTATTATTACAAGGTTTGTAATGGCAGGCCTACCGCGTGCAAAACCGTGTTGATAGAACCAAACATATACTGTCTTCGCGTAAAGTAGTTTTGGATTTTTTTGTGTAAGCTTCCGTGGACCGAGGTGCGATACCGTGATTAGTTTCTGCTGACGATGACAACTTAGTTGTGGAATGCGTATACAGAATCCGAATATTGATGTGGTAAGGGTTAACCCTTACCCTGTGTTTGATTGATTCAATTACCACAGTCCTAACAAAATTTACTTGTTAAGATTGCATCTAAAAAATTGAAACTTTGTTGTATTTTTATTTAATTTTATTAGAAATACGTCACGAAAATCATAAATATTTCTAATATAGATGACAATCTATAAACTACTTTACGCGAAGACCAAATCTTTCTTATTATATATTTTGATTAATCAAATACAAAACTATCTAAGTAATCTATTAGTTGCAGAAGCGTTGGTGATTACATGATTACATACTAAGGAAGATAAAAAAGAGAACTAATTATGGTGAACGCCCTTTGGTATGTATCAAATTTGATCGCCGAAAGTGATTTACAAGCACTTTTTCGTTAGAAAACACATTACAAAATATGAAGATAATATATATATATATATATATATATATATATATATATATATATATATATATATATATATATATATATATATATATATATATATATATATATATATATATATATATATATATATATATATATATATATATATATATATATATATATATATATATATATATATATATATATATATATATATATATATATATATATATATATATATATATATATATATATATATATATATATATATATATATATATATATATATATATATATATATATATATATATATATATATATATATATATATATATATATATATATATATATATATATATATATATATATATATATATATATATATATATATATATATATATATATATATATATATATATATATATATATATATATATATATATATATATATATATATATATATATATATATATATATATATATATATATATATATATATATATATATATATATATATATATATATATATATATATATATATATATATATATATATATATATATATATATATATATATATATATATATATATATATATATATATATATATATATATATATATATATATATATATATATATATATATATATATATATATATATATATATATATATATATATATATATATATATATATATATATATATATATATATATATATATATATATATATATATATATATATATATATATATATATATATATATATATATATATATATATATATATATATATATATATATATATATATATATATATATATATATATATATATATATATATATATATATATATATATATATATATATATATATATATATATATATATATATATATATATATATATATATATATATATATATATATATATATATATATATATATATATATATATATATATATATATATATATATATATATATATATATATATATATATATATATATATATATATATATATATATATATATATATATATATATATATATATATATATATATATATATATATATATATATATATATATATATATATATATATATATATATATATATATATATATATATATATATATATATATATATATATATATATATATATATATATATATATATATATATATATATATATATATATATATATATATATATATATATATATATATATATATATATATATATATATATATATATATATATATATATATATATATATATATATATATATATATATATATATATATATATATATATATATATATATATATATATATATATATATATATATATATATATATATATATATATATATATATATATATATATATATATATATATATATATATATATATATATATATATATATATATATATATATATATATATATATATATATATATATATATATATATATATATATATATATATATATATATATATATATATAGTCTACCCTACCTATAGTAGAACAATATATGTACATGAAGTTAACTCTAATCCATTAGAAAAAGTAGCAATTAGTATCAATATTAAGAAAGACCAAGATTGCTGGATCATTTATACATATTATTTCATTTACTCTACTTACCGAATAATGCTCTTGTCTGTACACACTTGGCAGAATAAGCTGTAAATTCCTGTGGAGAAGATTGGCTTTATAAGAATAAGATCGAACCGGAAAAAGTAAATGAATATTTGAGGTTGACAACCCTACGCATGTCTCAAAATTGTTTCCCCTTCGAAGGTAAATTCTTATGAACAAAAACAAGTACAGTAATGGTTGATTGTCTTTCTCCATTTATAGCGGATCTTTTCACTAGTCGTTTTGAAGTTGAATTTAAACACTAAATGTTTTCCAAGAGTACGGATTAGGTATGTGGATGATATTTTCGTGAAATTCGACCCACACACAAGTGTAACTTAGACTATTTCGTTAAGCAATTGAATTAAAAATTCTCGACGACCAAATTCAGGATAGAAAAAGAAAACAATGACAGCTTACCTTTTCTAGATACCCTAGTAATTAGAAATAACAATAAAATAGAAATTGATATTTTTCCGAAAAGAAACCAATGCTAACAGAATTATCACGGCGGATACAAGTCATAGCATACAACAAATGATGATTTCTTTTAACTTTTTTATTAATCGTTTGCTAAGTTTTCCACTAACAAAAGTGAGATACAAAAAAGAATTAAATTTTATTATGAACAATACAAGATACAATGATTTGATTCGGAAATAATCATGAGAGCAATTGGAAAAGCTAATTTAAAAAGACAATCCGTGATATCACTTGTTTGTCACCTCAAAACAATAGCGATAAACAATTTATATGCTTACCGTTTCACCGAGTTACAAAAAATTTAAAGAAGACTTTTAAGGAAAACGGATTTTAAGTTATATTTCGACCCAGAAACGCTGTTCGATCAGAAATCCGGGATATATGGGATAAATTTTTGGGATTGTGATAAAAAATACATCAGCTAAACTAAATAGTCAATAGGAACCCGGTATAAAAACAGATCTCACACATTAAATTTAATTGACCTGAGAAATCCAGTTTAGCGAAACATGTATTAGAAAATAATCATAGTGTAACCGCGGATTGTCTGCATTTAATCAAATAATATAAACAATTACAGTGAATTAGACGGTTACGAGAGCATCTTTATAGTGAAAAAAACCATGTGGTCAATGCGAACCGGGGTCCGATGCCATATTATGGCCTCTATGAGTTCCTGGAAGACACGGCAGTTAAAAAGATCCGTAAGTGATTGCGGGCACGTGAATTAGTACAAGTGTTAGTTTTAAGACTAAGAAATTTTGTGAAGGTCAGTGTGTGGTTTTGGTTTTGGCGGGATGAGTGTACGGAATTTTGTTCGACAAATCCAGGTGCCACACTGTGTTTAATAATTTGCTGATGATAACAACTTAGTTATCGAAATCGTATACAGGGTACGAACATTGACGTGGCAAGGATTTTTCTTTTGCCTTTTTTTGGGTTAATTCTTGTTGAGTTAAAAATATATATTTCACAGAGAGACAAGCGAGAACTCAATTACTACTTTACTACAGAATTATTTATTTACTATTAATTTCAATATTTTAACCTAAATGTATCGTTTAAAAGTTATTTTATTTATTGTACATCTTGTGTTTTTTGACCTTTACACTTTTAGTTACTCAATTTAATTACTGACGTGTATTATTTATACACTATCTATTTGTGATGCCCTATTTGAAAGTTTATAAAAGATTTCTCAATGTATTTGCAAAACAATGCGGAAGATGCAGCAGTAATACATAAATGCAGTGCACTTTATTTATACCACTTTTATCAAAACTATAGGTCATAATTGGTCATCTAAGATGCATCTAAACAACGTTTTAGACAACTAAAAGTCGAACAAATTTATTTAAAATGTATTACCTTAATGTTGTACATATGTACATACATACATACATATATCACGTGTACATATGTATATGATTGTGCAAGAGTGAATCGAAATATGCAAAGGGAAGGTTAAATTAGATAAATAGAATATTCAAGTTTTGTCTATTCTTCATTATTATTATGCTTACTATTACGACCTTGTTATCGCTTGTTGTTTCAGTAGTTATGTAATTAAAAGATGCTGTTGTTTAAGTAAATTGGTAACAAACTTAATGACGCTTGATCAATTATTTCAATAATTAGTGAGGAATACAGACAAGAGATACAATTTGACTTAAGTTATTTCTATTTATTTACCGAAATATTTTGAGTGCAACAATCTCTATGTAATTAAAATAGAATAGGGAAATTTTAATAAATGAAGTCATTTAAATTATAAATTTTAATAGAGACACTATGGTTGATTAAATTTATCAACTAAGATTAACATAACCCCCCCCCCTAAACAATAAATTTCGTATTCGGTATACATGTTTCGACAACTAAGTTGTCATCATCAGCAGATAAGACAACCCTATGTATGCCCCGAAATTTTTTCCAATTCAAATGTGAGTTCTATCAACAGAAACAAGGAACAGCAATGGGTAATTGTCTTTCTCCATTTAGAGCGGATTTATTTATGTAATGAGTAATTTTGAAGTTGATCTCAAACATAATGCTAAATATTTTCCAATTTAATATTTGGATCAGATATTTAGATGACATTTTCGCAATTTTTGACACACATAAATGTAACTTAGACGATTTGGTCAAGTAAATAAATTCAAAATTCCCGAAAATTAAATTTACAGTAGAAAAAGGAAACAACGACACTATACCTTTTTTAGATATCCTAGTAATTAGAAATAATCATAGCAATTGATATTTTCCGAAAGGAAACTAATGTTAATAGATTTATCACGGCAGGTTCAAATCACAGCATGCAACAAAAAATGACTTCTTTCAGTTTTCTTATTAGTCGGTTGTTTAATTTTTCACTAACAAAAGTGAAATACAAAAGAGAGTTGAATTTTATTAAGAACATTGCAAGATAAAATGGTTTTGATTCGGAAATAATCAATGGTTTACTTAGAAAGGCTGACATAAGAAAGACAATGCGGAGTACCATATGTCTATTACCTCAAAGCAATCGAGACAAGCAATTTATATATTTACCATTTAACTCTGACGAAAAATTTAAATAGTGTTTTTAAAGAGCGCGATTTTCACGATAAATTTCGGTCCACCAACTCTATTATATCCCTCTTAAGAAATTGGTAGGACAAAGTCGAAGTCAATAAGAAGTAGGGGATTTACAAAATTAAATGTCTAGATTGCAATAAACAATACATAGATCAGACAAAACGATCGATAGAAACCCAGTACAAAGAACATATAACGAACATCCAATTTAATCGACTGAAATAATGTAACCACTTAAGGTTGATATTAATTAATTAATTAATTTTTGTATTCTGTACACGTACTTCGACAACCAAGTTGTCACCATCAGCAGATAATTAAACAGTGTCGCACCTGGAAAACGAAACAAATTCCGTACATGATCTGTAAAGTCAAAAGCCGAAACGCATACTGCGCATACTTTGCCGTAGTTTTCCAGGCGCGACACTGTTTAATTATCTGCTGATGGTGACAACTTAGTTGTCGAAATACGTATACAGAATATGAAAATTAATATGGAAAGGGGTTATACAACCTTAATTGATTAAGTTATTCAACCACAGGCTCCACCAGAATTGCCTTGAAAAATCTAGTTTAGCAAAGCATGTGCTAGAGAATAATCATAACGTAACTGCGGATTCTTTACATTTGGTTAAGTATGCGTATAATTATCGTGAATTAAATACCTACGAAAGCATATATATTTCAAAAAACAGAGACCATATGTTTAATGCCGATGGAGGTCCGATCCCTCACTCGTATTTGTTTCAGTTCATAGAAAAGTAATATGTATACAACTGACGAAAAGGTTCGTATATGCAAGCAGGTACCTTAAAATAAGTGTTTAGTTTAAGACTAGAATATGATTTAAATTATGTAAAACGAATCTAGAGTGTGTGTTTGGCTATCGACGGTGTAAGTCTGGTACGGACTTTGTTTCTATGCGGGTTTTGCAGTGGCTCCAAGTGCGACACTGCGATAAATTATCTGTTGATGATGACGACTTAGTTTTCGAAGTACGTGTACAGGATAAGAAAAAATTATTGTGGAAAGAGGTTATATTAACCATAATTAATTAATATAAATACAGTATTATAAATTCGAGTCTGAAACGAAATAAAAACAAAAATATTGAAGATGAAGTTATCATAAAAGATAAGAAATTTAAACATTTATAGAGGCTTTGAACGCAAAGAATAGAAAAAATGCACATTCATCGTTTGCGTAAACAAGACAAGATAATAATTAAAAAATTAATATCAGTACAATAAATCACTTTCATGTTACTTAATTTTTCCTACATTCTACTTAAATGTTGTATGAATGAATGAATATTTTTTTTTCCGAAAGATGGTGCTAATAGTTGAACAACATTTTCTGCCAAATCAGACACGTATGTATATATCGATCAAGTATACTAGTTGTCTGATCTACATTTGTACACACATAATTATTTAATTAGTGTACTGATAGTGTACATTGATAGCTAGATCGTTTCCTAATATTAATGAAATGTCTGATAACTAGACCTGGGCACTGTTTCTCAGTGGCAGGTGCGGTGCGTTATTCGGGGTTACAAAATTTGATATTAAAATATAATTTCTATAATGTAACGAAATACTAAAAACTATATACCTAATTATAATTTTTATGTTGTTGTAAAAAATTTATTGTATATTGTTATAATAAACATTTATATATTTGTCGTATGTAATATTTATATTATTTACTTTACACTAAATTCGAATACTAAATAATTCTAAGATTTTGCATTATTTACGTAATCACCTTAAGTAAAATAATTTTTTATCGTATAATACATATTTTAATTATTTGATCTTATAATTACCATTTTATATCGACAACGAAAACCAGCGATTCAGAGGATATCAGTGAACGATAATTAATGCCTTTTTACTTTTTACACGAAAATGCATAATTTATGCATTGTTTTAAAATGAAAACACCTACTTTTTTGCACAAATATAAAAATAGCTAATAAACTATCTAAATTTATGGAATACGTTGTTGGTTGTGTGATAAATATTTACATACTTGGGCATGGATATATATAAAAAAGCACTTGAGTACTAAATAACAAGTAAACAACAAGATACGCCTGGTACTCTATCAAATATTTCTTTTCAATCTTTTTTATGTAGATGTTTTTTATATATCGGATAAAGAACAATTTCACATATTTTGGCAAAAATAAGTTAAAGCTTGGAAACTACCCAGTAGACGTACATTGCAAAAGGAAATACCACGTATCCAAGAAGTGCTTGAAAATCGTATACGATCGGAAAGAATATGGATTACTGTTGAAACTACAGGCATAAAAAGAACAACGTGGCAAATACTGCGAAAGCAGATAAACTGACAGCACCATATCTCGCTGCCTGCAAAAGACTGCAAAGTGCCAATGCTAAATGTATAACGCAGCTTAAACAGGGAGCATTTAGACTAGAGGTGCGGAACAATTTTACCATTAGAAGCCACATACACTACATATTTAAATACATTTTCAAATAACAATAATACAGTAGTAGCATTTTTAAATAAACTTATTACATTAAATAGAAGTATAATAGAAAATAGACAAATAATATTTCAAACTTAATTTAGTGGATTATTTGCATTCGTTGTTTACTGGAAAGTAATTGAATATTTGGATGCAGCTTCGTAACGCACACCAATAATTGATCTTCTAAATGAGCATTCGTAATTTGGGTACTTAAACTAGAGAGAAGATGTTGACTCGCAGTAGTAAGCACTTCCAAAGCGGAAAAGTAAAAGGCGTGCATTATCTCGTAGGCATGGATATTCAACAGCATATTTGCATTTCTATGGGATAATTTTTAACTAACTCAAATGACTATTTGTAGTTCCACAAGAGTCTCAGATATATGGTATCTACTAAATGTGGCTCAAATACAGCTTCGTAGCAGGAATGGCCACATCAAAATCTGAAAATCTTTCAGCATATTCTTCTATTAAAGAATCCAAGACACCTACATACATACATACTTATCGAATATTTCATTTTTACATTTATGCTCATTCAATATTTTTGCTTGCTCTGGAAAATGTTTTGCAGCGAGACAGGAATGTTTTGAAAAATATTAATTTTTTTCGAAACGCTTGGATCTTTTGCCACATTTCATATATATGCATCCTTTTATCAAATACCAGGCAAATATTTAAATCGTTTTGTTTTGTTATGATATCAGAAAAAAATGCAATATTTCTGCAAAATGCTTCATCTGATAGATGACATAGTTCTCCTTGTTCTTGGTAAAAGTTTAAAATTTGTCGTCGTGAAGTCAAAATTATCAAAATTTGTCCTGTTGATAACATCTTGCAAAATGGTGGATTTTGCGCAAAGTTTTTGCTGGTGCAAAATACAATGAAATATCAAATTTTTCAAGTTAAAATTGTCTTTTTTCAATAAAGCAACGAATCCTTCTTTTTTACTTCTTATAGAAGGAGCGCCATCGATGCAGATACTGATTCAATTATTTACATTTAATTATAATTGATGACATATCTCTGAAATTTTTGAAAATGTCATCTTCACGAGTTCTTCCAGTGAATGTACCTAGCGCAAGAAGTTCTTCGTAACACTGAAAATCTTTGGTTACAGAGCGAATGAAATATAAAGCTTGCGCGGAATCAGTTTTATCAGTGCTTTCATCCAAAGCGATTGAAAAATAAACATCATTTTTTATAATTGTGCGAAGTTGCTCCGTTAAATTTTGCACTAATTCGTGCTGCCAATCTGTGACAGTTCTTGAAAGAGAGACAATTGTTTGTATTTACTCACTGCTTCAACAATACATTCTTTAATTATTTCGACGTTACTAAACGGTTTGCCACTTTTTCCAGAAAGAAGAAATGACTCTGGCACTAGATGATATTTGTCCACATCGCACAACGATGTTCAGGTGGTATAGAGAATTCCAAACGGGAAATTTAACTGTGGGGGATGCTGGAGGAGCGAGGACAGGTGAGTGACCTACCAACAAATAGAGAGTACTTCAGGCCTAAATGCACCAGCAATTCGTTCGATTCTGCATGATCATTTGCAAGTGAAGAAACATCGTTCTGTCTGGGCGCCGCATCGACTGACTGAAGAGCAAATGACACGACGTGTGACTTGGTGCCGGGAGATGCTAAAAACGTTTAATAAGGCACAATCTTGGTAAGTGAACAACATCGTGACGGGTGACGAGATTTGGCTGTACTATTACGATGTGCCGACCAAAGCTCAAAACAAAATTTGGATCTTCGATGATGAGGACACATCCGTAGTTGTAAGAAAATCCCGATCTGTAAAGAAGAAAACGATAGCTGTATATTTCAAATCGAGTGGAATCGTGGAACGCGTCGTTATGTACACACAGAAGACAGTCACAGCTAAGTGGTATACTGAACACTGCCTGCCTAAAGTCATTGGATCTATGAAGAACCTGCGGCCAAAGTCAAAAATGGACACCTGGTTCCTCCATCACGATTATGCTCCAGCTCACCGCGCCAAAGCCTGCACCGAATATTTGACCACGACAGAATTGAAATTTCTCGAGCACCCTCCCTACAGTCCAGATCTTGCTCCCTGCGAGTTTGCACTGTTCCTGCGTGTGAAAATAAAGCTAAAAGGGAGGCGGTTTTTCAGCGATCAGGACCTTCTGCGGGCTTGGGACAACGAGTGTGCTTTACTCCCTAGTGAAACTTGGCAGAAATGGTTTAAAGATTGGTTTCGGAGGATGAAGAGGTGTATTGAGTGTAGAGGAAATTACTTTGAAAAAGTTAAATAAACAAAGCTGTATAGCAAAACTTTTCTAGTACCCTTTGTACATAGAGAGTAATCTTAATTTTTGGAGTTCTGCGCAACATGTGCACATCGCCACCTTGACTATGAATTACTATTATTGAACAGCAAGCTGTAGTCGGCGAAGTAAACAACCCCTAAGGAACGGCAGGATCGACTCGGCGTAGGCAGGAAATGCAACAAGAGATAAAAATTGCCGGAAGTGAATTGTTGAAGTGCGGAAGCGGAACACGACATTTCTGCTTTTACTTTTACCTATCAAGCTATTGTTGCTCTAATTAATGCCCTTCAAGAAACGGGAGGCCGCTCAAAAAACCCACAGAAGAAGCGCGTTCCACACCTTTACTATGGGAAGTAATTAATTTGTGTAATTTAAATAATTAATGTTGAAGTACCTTTCATTTTTATATTAATGTCTCTTCTTGTTTTGGTTTCAATATTTTTTTCGTAATTTCTATCTCTTATTTATTTATGTTTTTAGTTATGCACGCGAGGGGAGGCGGGTAATTTGAGAATCGTCCTACAGAATTCTTTAAGTGCAAGATAAAAAGCTGTGGAATAATATTTTCTAACAAACTGAAATGTTATCAGTATAACAAATATCAAGAATAGGTGACCAATTAGATAGATAGATCGTTAATGTAATAGTGTAGGATTTAAAGTAGGATCTAAAAAATCGAAACGATTGTTTGTTATTCAACATAATTGCCTTTTAATTTGAATAAATATGTAACTATTATATTTAGCACAATAACTCCAGTTCTAAATATAATAAATTTTATATTATATACATTATATGAACAGTCATTTATCTCATTAATTTATTCCAATAATTCAAATTGATGTTTGTTATGTATTTAATTATATATCATATTTATATATCTCCTTCACTTGTTTGAATTAAATTGGCGTGTTTGCGGCTGAATAATAATGAACAAACAGAATATGTATATTTTTAGGTATATATTTCTTGTAAAAAAGTTAAACGCATACACACATGTGGTATATATAAATCAATTAAATACAAATATGCAAATGCACAAGCCACTATGTGTATTTGTACCGACGTGCTCCAAAACGTACACGCTTACACGTACAGGCAACTGAGACATGGTTAATGCAGATATCATTTGGCTTTTGGAATTACTACCTTGACATCTTAAAATAAAATTATGTTCAAATACGTCATTCTTGATCTCAAGCAAAATTGTTGTGTAAAATTTTTCATTTGTGTCGCCTTAGAAAGACTAAATTTTAGATTGTTTACACATCTGTTCATAGATA
The DNA here is from genome assembly GCA_031893035.1 of Dermolepida albohirtum. NCBI lineage: Eukaryota > Metazoa > Arthropoda > Insecta > Coleoptera > Scarabaeidae > Dermolepida > Dermolepida albohirtum. Next base: position 16,261 of record JAVIWB010003226.1, on the reverse strand, counting down.
ACAGAACAAAAAAAAATCCGAGGCTATGGAAAGTATCATTCGCGAATGAAAAAAAATGAATCTCTTTTCGTCTTGTTATGAATAAATTGTTGAAGACTACACAAAATATCAGTCTGAAGTGAAAATAATCATTCTTTGTATCTACACTCTATTATAGACTGAAAAGTACTTCGTAGCATTAAAAAATAAATTTTATCATTTATATTCGGAACAATGTTTACTTTCAATCGTGAAATATATATTAATGTATTCGCTCGATTCGTTTTTACATAAAAATGAATCACCTTGAAGTGAATTATTCGAAATGTTTCTTTTTTACAGACAAATAACGGTCTATTAATGATTTAAGTTGACAGCATGTAGCAAATTTTAATTTAAGTTTTTATCACTACAGTTGATTTCGATCGCAACAATTAATATTAACGTCCCATGTGGTAACCACCTCTGATGTAATTATAAAAATTGATTGTTAAACTCAAACACAGTACCCTTATATAAGAAAAAAGTGTTAAATTACATACGCAATAAATATTACAAAAAAAAATGATAGAGATGGTGACCTTGATGCTGTACACATAAATTAATTCTCCGTTTTATGTTTTCAAAAACATGCTAGTTCTTCCCAGTAATAGCCTGTACCACGTGTCTAATTACTTGTTTAATTCATCTAAATTATAATCTATTCTTATAAATCCTTTTAATCTTTCCAAACAAAAGGTAATCTGGAGGTGTCAAGTCGGGTGACCTAGGTAGCCACCTCAAGAAATTCTTAAAAATGCTAATATTCAGCATTGACTATATCATGAACAAAATATTGGTTTTATTATATTGCTATTCAAATGCCAACTTATATGAAGTGTGCATTTTCTTTAATGCTTTTAAACAAATCACTTTGCATAACCCTACAAAGGGTACTAGAAAAGTTTTGCTATACAGCTTTGTTTATTTAATTTTTTCAAAGTAATTTTCTCTACACTCAATACACCTCTCCATCCTCCGAAACCAATCTCTAAACCAGAGAAAGCAAGATCTGAACTGTAGAGAGGATGCTCGAGAAGTTTCAATCCTGTCGTTGTCAAATATTCGGTGCAGGCTTTGGCGCGGTGAGCTGGAGCATTATCGTGATGGAAGAACCAGGTGTCTATTCTTGACTTTGACCGTAGGTTCTTCATAGATCTAATGACTTTAGGCAGGCACTGTTCAGTATACCACTTAGCTGTGAGTGTCTTCTGTGTGTCCAAAACGACGCGTTCCACAATTCCACTCGATTTGAAAAATACAGCTACAATTTTCTTCTTTACAGATCGGGATTTTCTGAGAACTACGGGTGTGTCCTCATCATCAAAGACCCAAACTTTGTTTTGAGCTTTGGTCGGTACATCGTAATAGTACAGCCAAGTCTCGTCACCTGTCACGATGTTGTTCACATACCGAGATTCTCCCTTATTAAACTTTTTTAGCATCTCCCGGCACCAAGTCACACGTCCTCTTCAGTCAGTCGATGCGGCACCCAGAGAGAACAAAGTTTCTTCACGTGCAAATGATCATGCAAAATCGAACGAATTGCTGGTGCATTTAGGCCTGAAGTACCCTCTATCTGTTGGTAGGTCACTCGCTTGTCCTCGCCAAGCATTTTCCTCACATTAGTAACGTTTTTCTCCGTAACTGATGTTCGTGGCGTTCCCGGCCTCTCAGCATCCTCCACCGTTAAATTTCCCCTTTGGAATTCTCTATACCACCTGAATATCATTGTGCGATGTGGACAAACATCACCTAGTGTAAGAGTTATTTCTTCGAAGCATTGGTCTATGTTTTAACCACGCACGAAATTATAACGCAAAACTGCCCTTATTTCATTTCGTGACCACAACGCCATCGCAAGCACTTTACACTCTCACTGCTAATGAATAACAGAGCCCATCTACATGGCGCGGCGGCTACTATGCACGTATGAACATATCTCAACATGCAGCAACAAGCAGCTTCCTACGATTCATTGTTGCGTCATAATGCAAAACTTTCCTAGTACCTTTTGTACAAAGACCAAAAACAATTTGCAAGTGCGCAATTCTAATATTCTTTACTAATATATTTGTCTGTGTTGATAACTTTTATAATGACTTCTATGGATTATTTTCCATAGGTTACTGAATGTCATCAATAGCCAGTTGAAACGAAGGTCTTCCTGGTGATTTTACCTTACCGATACAGTTGATTGTTAGAAACGGATCCAATACACGTCGCTCATGTTGATTGAAAAAGGCATGAGCAATATTTGCATTGGAAAATACTTCATTAATTGTTCAATACATGATTCCAGGGAATAAGTTGGAATTGTGTGGGATACACCGAAAATGGGCCATTAAGATGAAGACGTCTCGCTCAGGCCTAAACACCAGTATAAAATTGTTAAATTTAAAATGCATGGGAATGAAGAGTTATTGGAAAAATTATAATAAAAGCTTACGGAAACACATGTGCGACTATGGCAAAAGATCTTAGAAATCAATTCATTTGACATCAGGAGTATATAATTCTTAGTGTTGCAAATACTAAGCAATTAAGTTTAAATGTACACTGTGTACATCAGTGTACATTCTGGTTCTCAACTGTACGGATCGCGTACGGAGTTTGTTTTCGTACGGGTATTTTTCGCCGTAGTTGTCCAGGTGCGACACTTTTTAATTATCTGCTGATGATGACAACTTAGTTGTCGAAATACGTATACAAAATATGAAAATTAATGTGGCAAGGGGTTATATATCAACCTTCAGTGATCAAGTGAATCAACCACAGGCTCCATCAAAATTACCTCCATAAATACCGGTTTTAAAGAAATAATTTCACACAGGCAATTTTGCAACGACAAAAAGGTTGGGGAAGACACAAGCCAGATAAGAATTACCACCAAACTATAGTAATGAGTTTGGCAAGAAACAATTCTTATCAGGACTACCTCGAAGACGTTTTGTTTTCCACTGCCGAAACGTCAAAATACCTAAATTCCACAAACGATGGAAGCAGCCCAAATAACTCGAATTACAATCCATTGTCAAGAATTATATGTCACGAGTTAATTGTTGTTAATAATTATTTCATCAGAAAAAGAAAATATGCATGTAATTAGTAAAATTTCTGTTTAAATTTGTCAATTTGATTTATCCTAAATATTTCACAGTATGCTAAACATAAACAAAATCAATTATAAGTGTAGTAAACTAATTTAATATAAATCTGGTACGTAGACTTCCGCAGTCGTGGTCCATAGTATCTGCTTCTGGGTTCCCGGGCTGAAACCGCGTCATTGGTATAAGTTTCAGTTCAGTATCAGTTTCAGTGCGACAGACAGTAGCAGTAGTTGAGCCCTGAAGATGTCCCACACGAATGGGTAAGAAATGTCGGCAGTTATACCAGTGACACGGTTCCAGCCCGGAAGCCCAGAAGCAGATAATTTAATATAAATTTTAATTAATTTTTCTGTAATACACCACAATCTACGAAACTGTAATGTCGCTGACAAATCCCAAATAGATGTGAAGTTGAAGTATTTTAATACCAATTTTCCAGATATACCAACGATTTTGCTATTTTTGATCGCACTGTATATTAAGTATGGTAATACTATAACGTAATACTATAACATAACGTTTATCATGCAGAATTTCTTTTAAATATTTTGGAAATTACACTTTATTAATTAATGTTATATAAATTATAATAAATGTTAGTTTTTAATTTATACATAAATTATTCAATTCACAAGCAATAAGTAGAGACAAAGAAACGTAATCGTGATATTTCACAAGGTTAACATATACTTAAACATAAAAGAGAATAAAAGAAACAACATAACCTTAAGAATAATAAACATTAAAGTAATAATATTATAATTAGTGTTTAAATTATTTCACAAAAGAGAAGCGTAATCCATGAATAACAAACATATGTATATGTATCACAAGTTGACCACAAACAAAATAATTGTTAACAGTTAGAATATAATATTGCGGTTAAAAAGAGTATATTTGTCTAACCTACTTCGAATTTTCTAGATGGAAACTATAGTTACAAGAATTATTATCGTATTCTCCAAGAAATTAATATGTAACATTGACTTTGTTGGGCCAATTAGGATAACGAGAGAGATATGTATCATTTTTTTAAAATTGAAGCCTTCTCAGAGTTAAATATGCGTAATAATTATAAAGAAATACAATGTGATTTTAAACGATTGAAGATAATTGAAATTGGTCGTCTCAAATGTTGTGACACCTGGGTTCTGGGTATTCGAATCTTTCTTATTTTTCTTAATTTGCGTTAAAAATAGGATGGTTAATAAGTATTTTTAAAAAGTTGTTGGATTCTAATTTTTATAGTAAAACTACTTATTCTTAAAAATGAATAATAGTTGACAGCAATGTAAAGTAAAAACAATTATATCCACTTTTTAATAAAACAAATTAGAATACATAGCAAATTAAACGGAACAAAGATAAAAAAGTAGCACTATTTTTATGTAAATGCTTCTTCTGACATAAGCACATTTACGAGATGTGGCATAACGAAACTGGTGTGAGAAATGTTATTTATTGCCAATAAACTTATATTCAACTTTTATCCCCTTAACATACTCTCCTCTCCTATCTATACACCGCTGTATATGTGTTTTTCCTTGTTCAAAAATAATGCTATAGTTCATTAGTTATCAGCCCTTCAACAATGCCGTTTTTGCTTTTACATGTTCAACAGACTGAAAACGTGTTTCCTTCAATGCACTTTTCACGTTTGGGAACAGGTAGGAGTCACATGGTGCAAGATCTGGCTAATATGGAGGATGATCAAGCATAGCAATGCGGTTGTCCGCTAAAAACTGCTTCAGAGATAGAGCACCATTTTTGCACAAACTCTTGTCATGTTTAATTCATCATGCAAAATATATCTTACTGTTTCTTTGTTAATGTTTACTATATCGGCAATCATCCGAGTGCTCAGATGTCGGTCGTTCCGCACAATTTCATTAATTTTCTGAACGTTCTCTTCAGGTTCAGTAGTGACAGGCCGACTTTCTTCCTTAAGAAAACCGTTCGTGTCATTCAAAAACTCCTGCACGTGACATAACATTATCACCACTTTTGATATTTATAAACATTCTGTTGGCGATTTTTTAATTTGACAAGGAATTTCAAGTTAATTCGTTACTCGATTTTTATGTCAGCCATTATCACGGCACTACTAAGTAACAGTGTCCTTTACAATTAAAGCTCGAAAGTAAATTAAAGCAGAGAGAGAGACAAAACTACGGGTTGTTGCTTGGGAGTATCACGGTCAATAACATTTCGATTACAGCCTCGGCCGATGCGACTGTGCGATGGAAGGAGCGCAGTCTCGTTATTTAATTGTCATATCTCGTAGAGTCTGCTGGTGAATTACATTGTTTATATTCCCTACAATGCCTTTTTATTGTACATTTTTTTTCAATCAATTTTGGAAAATCTTCATTTTCAAATAGTCGAATGTTTTTTTCCTTTCTTTTTATCGATTAACCCCTTGTCAAAAAATCTTGCAAAGATTTCTAATGTTTGTGTACGATACCGTTCTATATTAATAGTATTACTAAAAAATATTGGACGAATTCTTCAATGCCTTGATATCATCACCCAAATTTCAATTTTATTGGGTGTAGACTAGATTCTATGAAGTTGTTTGCACAGGTTCTGCAGTTCTCACTATGGATATATTCCAATAGATGACACGACCTTTATCCGGCATTCAAAATGTCATCATTATTTAGGTATTCATTAAACCATTACGAATATCGTATTTTTCCTCCATAATTTTTAACTAACGCCTTCCTAGCAAAGCTGTATGATAAACTTAAAATGTCAAAATTTGTAATAAAAGTATTCAAAATTAATTAAATGTATATATTGTGAAAAAAGCTTCCATATCTCGCTTAATGAACCATTGATATACGGACAAGCACTATAAACACGGCATAAGCCAATTAGCTATTAAACGCATTCACCTCTTTAAGCAGCTAGCTTTCAAATTGACTAATTACGCTTCGTTTAAATCCCGTCTCTAACATTATTAAGATCTCCCGTTAGAACTGATGGTCGTCCAATAGATGTGCATATATTTTTATATTGAATTGTATTCCTATTTTGATGTACGAATAGTCTTTCTAAGGTTATAAAAGAGGATATACTACGAAATTTTCATAATGATTTGTACTTTAATTTCTATTGCACTGTGTTTAAAATCGACATTTTTTCTTATAAAACCCTTTGCTTAAGAAATGATACTGGTTATATTTCGGGTATTTTGAAATAATACAATATATAGTGACAGTCGAAATTATTATTTAATTGTAATTTTGGTTTTAATATTTGTAAGACCTTTTCAGTGGCCGTCGTTGTTCGTTTACTGTTAGTTTCTTAAAAGACCTCTAGGTACAGAAAAAGAGTACCTCTATTACTCCTGTCTTTTTTCCTTTTTTGTTTCTTTTTTGTTATCACAATAGATTAACAAAAATGTCTACTACTAGTTCACAATCTCGAAAACAGAAAAATATAAATAAAATTGATAAATATAAAAATATGAATAATATTTACACCACGCTGTCCCATGTCCCCGCACAGAGTAGCAAAGGTGATGAAAAGAAAATTGAAGCCGATATACTACAAGAATTAAGAGATAGGCCAGTAAAAAGCGACTATGAAATAATTGAATTAAAAGAACGGATTGCCAAAAGAAAATAATACTTTTACATAATACACATGTCAGAGAATTTGGAGATCAAAAATGTAAATAAAGAAGTAGCCAATTGGAAAGTGCTATGGATAGGTTGAGCGCTAAAAACAGACTTCTGTATGTAATTCTGCTACACTAACAAACTCAAATTATTTAATTAGGAATACACAATAAACGCTGAGCCCAATAACGTACATACCTCGCTCTTCTAAAACTTTAGGAAGAAAAAGAAAGAGTGAGATTTTCACATTGATATATAAAATTGAGGAGTTAGAGAAGAAATTAAATTCTGTATGCGTTCTATATACTAAGTTAAAGAAACAAGCATCCAACAAACTTAAATCTACATCTAAACATTATTCACAAGAAATAGTATGTGGAGTAACTTAAAATATAATTGATAAGTCGATTCCATCTCTAACAGCCGGGCACAGATTTCTAAAGACGCTATTTTACATAATGTAATTGTCGTAAGTGACTGTCATGGAAGAAATTATGCTCCATTTCTAAAAATTAGACTTTCCACGAATTTCAAAATATTGTTGAAGTTAACCCTATAATAAGTAATGTTATGGAAAGTTTAAAGAGAACGTAAAAGGTTTGAGTTGTACAGACTTTTATTTATACAAGGTGGAGCGAAAGATATTAAGGAATGTGTTAATAGTAGAAGTATAACTAGAGTTTTCGATGCGTATGAACAAGTTATGGAAAAAAACAGACTTATTAGAGACATGACAAAATCTTTTATAATGGTATTATTGAACATGTTAATCGCAGACTGTATTCAATAACTGGAAAATACTCTCATGTTAGTATGTTCACCATTATCAACGTACTATATAAATGACAACAAGACACGAGTTACACTTATATAATAATTTCGGCAAACAATTGTATGTAAAAAACCTCGTCGATAACTTTGTGAATAGCGATTATGACGCTATAAGTTAAGCGACTGGTGGAGATCCAAAAGAATTTTTTAATATAACTCAACTTGCTGATCAATGCAGTAATATCCGATGTAAAGTCTGTATCGACTAATTATTTTTTGTAAAGAATTCTCCTATGAGTAGAGTTAAAAACAAAAGAACAGTTTAAATTCATATAATTGTTCAAAGCTTATTAATAAAATAAATTCAGTTGATTTTTAGTTCATGTTAAACTTACCTAAGGTTGAAACTTTGAATATTTGCGGATATTTTCTCTTTGCTATTTGCTGTCGTGAGTCAAATATACATGGTGGAACTGCCATTTATATTAGATTGGATATTGTTGGGGAATGCAATAAATTTAAAATATTTTCTAGCAGCCGACATGGATACAGACAAGGTTTTTCTACAGAAACTGCATGTACTGATTTTGTGCAGTGTATAAATGAGTTATTTAATCAAAAATTGTACAATATGGGTTTAGAGGAAACATTAATAACTGGCGCCATCATATTTTGCCGATAGAAAAATCCAAGTTAAAATTAATAGCGTAACTTCAATATTTACTTTGCAAGATGCAAGTATGCCACAGGGCATTTTGGAGCGACTATTTTTTACAGTTTTTATAAATGATCTTCCGAAATACATCTCTTGTTGAAAGGTATTTTTGTATGCTGACGATACTTCATTTGTTGTATCTGGCGAGAGTACTGATGATGATTTCATAGTCGGTGTTACAAAAACAAATTAATCGTTAGCACTGAAAGAACTAAATGAATTCTATTTAATCATAAATTAAATAATAGAAATTATTAGAATCTTACTATAAATTTTCGAAAATTTTTTAAAGCAACGTATAGTAGAATTGTTTAAAACACCTGCAGATACCATTGGCGTGTTTACCATCGTACATTTGTGCCAAAAGGGTAGTAATAAACCCTACGAATACGATTTATATTTGTAAATGATAACATAAATTTTCGTAACGAGTAAGAACTACACGAATTTTATGTGAATTAACTAGAAGTATACACGATACAAATTTTGAAATGGATAGTGACATTACACTGGAATTCTTGAATACATATGTATGTACCGCCCTCACATATCATAAACATTGACAAAGTTCAACCGCCTACATTCGAAGACCGGTAACAGTTTATTGAGGAAAAGAAACGTAGTGTTTAGATGAAACTACGGCAACTATTACTTTAGATTACAAACAAAACGTTACTGGAAAAGTGGAAAGGAAAGTCGTTTATCTCTATCTACTGTACAGAGCAAATGCAGGAAGATCCAATCAGTCTCGCAGCTTTAGAGGTAGGTGAAAGCGTTAGAATAAGTAGGAACTCAAAGAGAAAAATTGTTGTAAATATAAGACTCGGTATTTAATAAATTTACCCAGGCTATGGAATTGAGGCCTATTGTTCACGATATGGACTTACGTAGGTGGGCAATCGAAGCCTCTGATGCAGCTCACCTTGCCGATTTTACAACATAAAAAAATGGATACTATACTTCAAGAGGACTTATAGAGTAGTTTAGAGAAAAATTAACAATTTTATAAGTAGATTATATAGGATCAGTACAGACGAATTACAAAATATCGAACGTAATTTCATAAATGAAGTAAAACCACATATAGAACGTTATCGCAAAGAAAATGTATATGATGTGGATGAAAATCATTTCCTGCTAAAATTCCATTCAACTCACTCAAGGTTCTAAACAAGTTCATGCAGTGGTACAGTCCGTGTCATCAACAACTCACAGCTACACAATTTTACCAATAATCTGTGCCGCAGGTAGACTAGTTTCTCCTTTATGGAGTTTTATAATGTAATTTATATGTTCGTCCAACGATTATAGTTAATCAATTACAGGCATATATATATGTGAAGCAGCACTGCACAGACGATTTTTCTATTTTCCATTTGAATGTCATTCAATTAATATAGCACACATTTTACCATTTTTTGGATTTTTCCCATTGCTGGTAATCGGTCGCTAATTGTTTCTTGGGCCACGTTTAACGCTTTTGCTAATTGGTTTTGAGTTTGGATTGAGTCTTCATCCAATAACTCCTGCAGTTTCGCATCTTCAAACTTTCTCGGTCTACCAGAACGTTCTTTGTCTTGCACATCGAAATCAACACTTTCGAATTATCGAAACCACGCCGCACATATTTTTATGGTTAGAGCATGCTCACTATAGGTTTCTACCAGCAAACAATGACTTTCAGCGGCCTTTTTCTTTTGAATAAATAAGAAAAGTAATGCGTGCCGCAAATGCACTTTTTCAAGCACGAAACTCGACATTTTCAAAGAGGTATAAATCTATGACAGTGTTACTTTCGCAAAATATAACATGAATGGGTTTGAATATTAATGTCAATAGAATAGAATGATATATGTGTCAAATCATAACATTGCATACTTAAGTCTAGCAACATCTGTTAGAAACACCGGTAATGATTTTCCGGTACACCTGATATATTTCAATACATGATCTTTAATTTTTGAACATCAATATGTTTCTTTTCGTGAACTTTCGACAGTAACCAACCTTCCACCTACGGCAGTTTACGTACATTTTATAATTATGTCAAAACTACGTTGTGGATAAACCTTCGCACTTCTAAAAGTCAAATAATTTAGGAAACAACGCTGCTCTCTTTCCAGTGAAAGTTGTATGTGTGCATATTGGGAAGACCAAACTTGTGACGCACATTGTTCACATTCATATATAAAATATAAAATTTTCAGAACTATTGTGTTCTTAAAAAATTTACAGGAGCACATCACGAAATCTAATGCTTTTGAGTCTGGACTACAAATATAATTTATATGGTTGGAGAAGTTCAGATGCGCATCAAATAATACACCAACGTCTTTTAGGCTGTCCACTCTTTTTTACGGAATATTCTCTACAAAGTACGTAGGTGGTATATAATTTGTTTTGCGGGTGTAAGACATAAAGCAATATTTATCTATATTCAGTTTTAACTTGAATTTAGAACACTAACTAGATATAACATTAAATTTTCTTGAAGGTGAAAAACATTATTCAAAATTCTTATTGAACAATATATTTTTAAGTTATCAGCGTAAGCAAATACATTACATGTTAACGAATTAAGTAAATCATTAACAAATAACAAAAATAATAAGGGCCTCAGGCTAGAGCCTTGAGGTACTCTGGACGAAATAAAACACATAATTACATCTATCTGTTAAGTAAGACGACAAGAACTCAAGCAGTAAAGAGCTAAACCCAAAAGTAGAGAACTTATCTAAGAGAACATTATGATTGATTGTATCGAACGCACGACTAAAATCTGTGTAAATTGCGATCATTTATCCTTGATCATCCACTTCTTAAGAAGTAGATTAAGTTATGATAGAAGGTTGGTTACTATTGAACATCCACGAAAAAAAACATATCGATATTCAGAAATTAAAGATCTTGTATTGAAATATACCAGGTGTACCAGAAAATCATTACCGGTTTTTCAAACAGATGTCGCTAGACTCAAGTATGCAATGATTTGACACATATGTCATTTTATTGTACTGGCATCAAGCTTCAAAGCCATACATGTTATATTTTGTGAAAATAACACCGCCATTGGTTTATTTGAAAATGTCGAGTTTCGTGCTTGAAAAAGTGCATTTGCGGCACGCATTACTTTTCTTACTTAATCAAAAGAAAAAAGATCCTGAAAGTCATCGTTTCGTGGTAGAAATCTATGGTGAGCATGCTCTAATCATAAAAACATGCGAGGCGTGGTTTCGATAATTCAAAAGTGGTGATTTCGATGTGCAAGACAAGGAACGTTCTGGTAGACCGAAAAAGTTTGAAGATGCGAAATTGCAGGAGTTATTGGATGAAGACCCAACCCAAACTCAAACACAATTGGCAAAAGCGTTAAATGTGGCCCAAGAAACGATTAGCGACCGATTACGAGCAATGGGAAAAATCCAAAAGATGGGAAAATGGGTGCCACATTAATCGAATGACATTCAAATGCAAAATTGAAAAATCGTCTGTGAAATGCTGCTTCTAAGGTATGATCGGATATCATTTCTGCATCGAATAGTGACGGATGATGAAAAATGGATATTATTCTTATGCGCAATAAATCATAGTTATCACCTGGCAAAGCCGGCTCATCGACTCCAGAGTGGCGTGGTGTATTACAAACTATTGAAACCTGATTAAACAAATAATACTGATCGCTACCGACAACAAATTACCAAATTTGAACCATGCATTGACAGAAAAACATCCAGAATGGGCCCGAAGACACGGTAAAGTGATTTTACAGCACGATAACGCGCCGTACAGCAAAACCGGTCAAGAAAGCGTTGAAAGCACTTGAATGGGACATAATATCACACCCGCCGTACTCTTCAGACCTTGCCGCATCCGACTATTACCTTTTCGCATCAATGGGACACGAGCTTGCAGAGCAGAACTTCGCCAATTTCAAAGAAGTTAGAAAATGTCTCGCTGCATGGTTTTGCTCAAAGGACAAACAGTTTTTTTTGAAAGATGGGCGAGATGTGTAGAATCAAAGGGACAATACTTTGAATAAATACATTTTTCCATTTTCTTGAAAATTATGGAGTTTTTCTGTAATGACTTTCCGGTACACCTGGTATACAGGAGTAAATTGCACGTTCAAACGTTTTTGCAAAATTAGGCAAATTAGATGTTAGCCTACAGTTCTCAATTTGACTTTTATCGTCCTTTAAAGATTGGACTAATTCTCGTTCATCGCTATCGACAAAGAATATTAGCGATCCTTATTGATAGATTGATAATTATTGCCAAAGGCTTAGCTAAAGTAAATCTGAGGTCATGCATCATTCTACTAGGAATTAGATCATCTCCAGTAGTAAAATCTTGAGCAAAAGAGGCCATTTATTTATTACTTCTACCTCAGTAACGTGAGATAACACAAAAGGTACGTGATTAGGATGAGTATCACTCAATGTCAAGTAAGAACTATACTGATACACAGCCGAGAACATATCTGCAAAGGATTAACTATTTCCTATGGCGACTCAATTTGTTTATTGTTATAAACAAAAGCGCTAGGAATACGTAAAATGACACATCTATTCTGAATATAGTTAAACACTTCTTTTTGACTATTTACGGTCAAAAACTCCACTCTATCCATATGAGTCTACAATAAGTAACTTACACAAACTCCTCAATGTAGCAAATGTATTATAAAAATAATTATTTGTTGTATTTTTCCATCGCCGTCTATAAGCCTTTAATTTTAGATAACGTATGATATTTCCTGTGAAACAAGGTAGACAATGAGATTTATTAGTAGATGATGTTTTAGGCACAGAAAAGACAATCATGTCAAAAGATGCTCTCTACAGCATCATCCACATTAGTGTAATCTTACAAGAAAGACCAATTTATTTTTAATACGTCAGCTTATAGGTTTCGATAATTAGCTTTGCGGAAATTGTATCTAACATTTTTATTAGATGGAATCGTTATATTCGAAGAAGAATCACATAGGAGAGTAAAAGAGATACACAGAAATGGGGACAAAAGGAAAATCTTCAAGTTCGACATTAATAATATTTGTAATCGGTATTAGAAATACTAAATCCAATAAATAATTCCACAATTCCTCCCATGATTGTATTGTTTAAGTTGAAGAGAATTACATATTAAGCACAATATTGCAGATCTATAACAGGAAATGGTATAATTAATAAAATGTGGAATATTTAAATCACCAAGCAAAATGACAAGTTTATCCAAAAGAAAGACTAATTGATTATTTGAAGAACCACAACTGCAAGCTGCCACGTCTATAATGGGAACCAAAGAACACGTTGCTTTAGTGTCTATTACCTAATAGTGAATTAAATCAGAGCATGCAATGAAAACTCCACCACCGGTAGAACGATTAAATAAAGAATGCTCTCGGTCAGACCTGATCAAACTGTATGACGGAGATAAAAGTTCAGTGTTGGAAACTGAATCAACCAGCTTTCAGTTATCACTATATTATATGATGAAGCATAAGCACTTGTGAAGAATTTGTCTGTTTTTGAACAAAGACCATGAGTATTCCATTAATAAACATTGATTTCTTACAATTACAAAGGGTACTAGAAAAGTTTTGCAATATGACGCAACAATGAATCGTAGGAAGTTGCTTGCGTTATAAATTTGTACGAGATTTAAACATAGACCAGTGCTTCCAAGAAATGACTCTTACACTAAGTGATGTTTGTCCACATCGCACAACGATATTCAGGTGGTATAGAGAATTCCAAAGAGGAAATTTAACTGTGGAGGATGTTGAGAGGCCGGGAAGGCCACGAACGTCAGTTGCGGAGGAAGATATCACTACTGTGAGGAAAATGCTTGGCAAGGACAGGCGAGTAACCTACCAACAGATAGAGGGTACTTCAGGCCTAAATGCACCAGCAATTCTTTCGATTTTGCATGATCATTTGCACGTGAAGAAACTTTTTCTCTCTGGGTGCCGCATCGACTGGCTGAAGAGCAGATGACACGACGTGTGACTTGGTGCCGAGAGATGGTAAAAAAGTCTAATAAGGGACAATCTCGGTATGTGAATAACATCGTGACAGGTGACGAGACTTGGCTGTACTATTACGATGTGCCAACCAAAGCTCAAAACAAAGTTTGAGTCTTTGATGATGAGGACACACCCTTAGTTGTCAGAAAATCCTGATCTATAAAGAGGAAATTGATAGCTGTATTTTCCAAATCGAGTGGAATTGTGGAACGCGTCGCTTTGGACACACAGAAGTCAGTCACGGTTAAGTGGTATACTGAACAGTGCCTGCCTAAAGTCATTGGATCTATGAATAACGTGCGGCCAATGTCGAGAACGGGCACGACAGGCTTGAAACTTCTTGAGCACCCTCCATACAGTCCAGATTTTGCTCCCCGCGACTTTGCACTGTTCCCGCATGTGAAAATGAAGCTAAAAGGAAGGCGGTTTTCTAGTGATGAGGACCTTCTACGGGCTTGGGACAACGAGTGTGCTTTATTCTCTAGTGAAATTTGGCGGAACTAGATTAAAGATTGATTTCTGAGGACGGAGAGGTGTATTGAGTGTAGAGGAAATTACATGGAAAAAAATAAATAAACAAAGCTGTATTGCCAAACTTTCCTAGTACCCTTTGTATGCGCTTTTACGATGCTAAACTAAAAATTCTAATTTACGATGCTAAACTAAAAATTCTAATTTTAACCGCTTTATACATCGTATATGTACTGCAGAAATTTTTTAAGAAATTTTTGTTCTCCGCGTGGGCTCGAACCCACGATCTCACTCTCTCCTTAACCATTAGACGACGGAGACAGTTAATTCGAATCCTTCTAATGCCACAAATTGCATCATGGAAACAGTCATTAAATGAAAACCCACCGTAGGTTATTAATTGCATATAATTATGCGCTTTTACGATGCTAAACAGGGTTTTCATTTAACTGTTTCCATTATGCAATTTATGACGTATATGAGGATTCTAATTAACTGTCTCCGTAGTCTAACGGTTTGGGCACATTTCCAGAAAGAATGAGATCGTGTGTTCGAGTCCCACGCGGAGAACAGAAAATTTTTCGAAAATTTCTGCATTACTTACGCGATGTATAAAGCTGTTCAAATTAGAATTTTTCAATATTGATTTCGTTTGCAGAACCGTTGGATCGACTCCGTTTAAAGAAGAGATGATACAATTTATTCCGTTTTTAAATTTAATTTTTAAACCATTTTCCCCATTTCTTTAAACGGTTATTCGATTTCTCTCTAGCGTCTATAAATTTGAAGCTACATCAAGGTGCGATTTCGAGAAACTGAAAATCCGAAAAAATTACGATTTGTTTTCAGATTGAAGGTATTTCACAAAAACATGCTCACAGTAGACACTGAAGCAAACGAGACTCTAATAGGACGCAGGGGGAAGATTTGGTCCGCG
Source organism: Dermolepida albohirtum (assembly GCA_031893035.1). Lineage (NCBI taxonomy): Eukaryota > Metazoa > Arthropoda > Insecta > Coleoptera > Scarabaeidae > Dermolepida > Dermolepida albohirtum. The sequence continues at coordinate 585 of JAVIWB010003226.1, read as the reverse complement.
TGTTCACAAATCCTTATTTAGTTACCACAATGCATTGATGACAAACCAAACCAGTTTGAACATTCAGTAACTTTTGCTTTTGGAAATCCAGACAGTTTCCCCTCGCTCTCGATGTTTAATTTGTGGGGGCGTACCTATTTTAAGATGTTTGTGGTGCAACAAATTTTATATTATTATATCAGTACTCATATAGCATTACTTTACAATATTTTGTTATTATTTGTTTTGTGTTATGCCATCTAAATTTTAAAATATTTTTGTAGTGCACTGGGGTGTGGGTTAACTTTTTATTTTTAAATGGCAATATAAGGCAACTTTCACATATGTGACCATCAAAACATACCCCCATCCCCCATATTTTTCTGCACTAAGAATAATTTTGAATATGCGCTAAGATGGACTACTCACACACAAAGTTTCAAATTTTTCCGAATTTCGGGTTGAGAACCTTCCCTTGTTAGTAAGAAAGTTAATGACAGTGACAGTTGAAAAATATACTTGAGTATATTTAAATATATAATATAATAATTAAATAATCATTTTTGTACAAAATGATTACATAAAATTGAACAAAAACCATTATCA